>WQNJ02000401.1:0-88958 GCA_016584745.2 Phylloscopus trochilus trochilus | reverse complement strand
GGAAAATTGGGGGGAAAAAGAGGAAAAAAACCTTCAAATTCCCATTTAGATTCCCATTTTTTTCTCTTTATCCCAAACTGGAAAATGGGATTTAACTGGAATTTTGGGCTGGAATTTTGGGCTGGAATTCCCTGAGAAATTTGGGGATTTTCCCTCCTTTTCCCTCCTTTTTTTTTTCCTTCCACTTCCAGCCCTTGGATGCAGCTCCCTCCTTTTTCCAGAGGATTCTGAATCCCCAAAATCCCCCAATCCCATCCCAACTCTTCCCCTTTTCCACCGAAATTCCCAATTTTCCAGCGCCAGGAATTGAAATTCCCATTTTCTTCCCATTTTCCCCCAAATTCCACCCCCAAAACCCCAAAATTTGGGCTGCAAACTCCAGATTTTCCCTTTTTTTTTTTAATTTTTTCCCCTCATCTTTTCCCCAAATGATTTTTTTGTTTTTTTAGGAGAAAGAGAGAAAACCCCCCCTGAAAATTCCTTGAAAATTCCAAGCTGGAAAAGAAAAAAAAAATTTAAAAAAATCGATTTAATTCCAAGGAAAAACCCCCACCCAAAATAAAATAAAATAAAATAAAAAGCTTCTTCCTGACAGCAAAATTCCATTATTATTCTTTTATTATTATTATTATTAATTATTATTAATTAATTATTATTATCTTTTAAATATCCCAAGCTACTCCAGCTGTTAAAACACAATCCAAGCAGGAAAAAAAAAAAAAAAAAAAGAAAAAAAAAAAGAAAAGAAACCATTTCATTTTATTTTTTTTTCTTCTTTTTTTTTTTTTTTCCATAGTTTTCCAGAAGTTTTCCATCTTTTCCCTCAGAAAAAAAAAACCCAAAAAAATTTATCTACAAGAGCCCCTCCCCCTCCCACATTTTCCACCCCCCTTAAAAATTATTGCGAATTTTCCCATTTTTTTTTTTTTTTAAATTTTTTTTCTCATTTTTTCCCCCCCCCTTTTTTTTTCCTTGCACTATACACAAAGTTTTCCCTCCTCATCCCACGGAATTCCAGAGGGAAAACCGGCAAAAAACATGGAAAAAAAAAAAAAAAAACCTTGGGTCAAAATATCTTTTTTTTTCTTTTTTTTCTTTTTTTTTCTTTTTTTTTCTTTTTTTTTCTTTTTTTTTTTTCCTGGATTTTTTTTTTTGGTGTTTTTTTTTACGAAAAAAAAGAGCAAACCCGACAAATTCCACGATTTTTTTTGCTTTTTTTGTGTTTTTTTTCTGCTAGAAAAAGCTGATTGTACGCACGAGCCGAAGGGAAAGGGGGGGGGGGAAAAAAAACCCAAAAATTTGGGAATTCCTTGTGGATGGAACAAAAAAAAAAACCCAAAAAAGCCTCGGATTTCCCGCAGAATTCCGGATTTTTTCCCGTTTTTTTTGTTTTTTTTTTGTTTCCGTGCCCCGCGTCAGATCCAGCTGAGACTGAGCTTCCTCCTCCTCCTCTTCCTCCTCTTCCTCCTCCTTTTTCCTGGGGTTTTCCTGGGAATTCTCGGAGTGGGGAATGGGAAGGAAAAAAATTGGGATGGGCTTGGAGGTGCTGGTGGGGAGGGGGGGGGAAAATGGGGAAAAAAATGGGGAAAAAATGGGGAAAATGGAGAAAAATGGGAGGAAAAAGGGGGAGGATGAGGGGGGAAAGAGAAAAAAGAAGGAAAAGGGGAAAAAAGGGGGGAAAAGGAAAAAAGGGGAAAAAAGAAGGAAAAGGGGAAAAAAGAAGGAAAAAAAAGGGGGAAAAAATAAAAAGGGGAAAAAAGAAGGAAAATGGGAAAAAAGGGGGGAAAAAGGAAAAGGGGGAAAAAAAGAAATAAGGGAAAAAGCAAGAAAAAAGGAGAAAAAGGAAGAAAAAAGGAAGGAAAAGGGGAAAAAAGAAGGAAAAGGGGGGAAAAGAAGAAAAAAGGAAAAAAAGGAAAAGGGCAAAAAAAGAAAAGGGGAAAAAAGAATGAAAAAGGGGGAAAAGGAGAAGGAGAAAAAGGAAAAAAGGGGCAAAACAAAAAAAGGGGGAAAAAAGAAGGAAAAGAAGAAAAAAGGAAAAAAAATAAGGAAAAGGGGGAAAAAGAAGGAAAAAGGGGGAAAAAGGAAAAGGGAAAAAAAAAAAAAGGGGCAAAAAGAAGAAAAAAAGGGGAAAAAGAAAGGGAAAAAAGAAGGAAAAAGGGGGAAAAAGGAGAAGGAGAAAAAGGAAAAAAGGGGCAAAACAAAAAAAGGGGAAAAAAAGAAGGAAAAGGAGAAAAAAGAAGAAAAAAGAAAAAAAGAAGGAAAAAGGGGAGGAATAAAGGAAAAAGGAGGAAAAAGGGAAAAAAGAAGGAAAAAAGGGGAAAAAAAAGGGAAAAAGGGAAGAAATAAAAAGGGGAAAAAAGGGAAGAAAAGGGAAAAAAAAGAAGGAAAAAGGGGGAAAAAGGAAAAGGGGAAAAAGGAAAAAGGGAAAAATGAAGAAAAAAAGGAGAAAAAAGAAGGAAAAGGGAAAAAAAAGAAGGAAAATGGAGAAAAATAGAAAAAAGGGGAGGAAAAAGGGGGAGGATGAGGGGGGAAAAGAGAAAAAAGAAGGAAAAGGGGAAAAAAAGGGGGGGAAAAGGAAAAGGGGAAAAAAAGAAAAAATAAGGAAAAAAAGGAAGAAAAAAAGGGGAAAAAAGAAGGAAAAAAGGGGAAAAAAGAAGGAAAAAGGGAAAAAATAAAAAGGAAAAAAAGAAGGGAAAAATGGAAAAAAGAAGGAAAAAGGGGGAAAAAGGAAAAGGGAAAAAGGAAAAAAGGGGCAAAATGAAGGAAAAAAGGGGGAAAAAGAAGGAAAAGGAGAAAAAAGGAAAAAGGGGACAAAAAAGAAAATGAAGAAAAAGGAAAAATGAGGAAATGGGGGAAAAGGGAGAGGAAAAGAGGGAAGAAAATGGGGAAGAAAAAGGGAAATTGGGGAAAAGGAGGAGGGAAAGGGAAAAGGGAAAGAAAAGGGGGAAGAAAAGGAGGAAAAGGAGGAAAAAGGGGAAAAAAGGAGGAAAAGGGGAAAAGTGAAAAAAGGAAAAGAGAAATAAAGGGGGAGGGAAAAGGAAGGAAAAGGGGGAAGAGAGAAATGGGGGAAAAGGAGGAAAAGAGGAAGGAAAAGGGGAAAATGTAAGGAAAAGGGAAAAAAGGAAAAAAGGGAGGAAAAGGAAAAAACTGAAAAAAAGGAAAAGAGGAATAAAGGGAGAGGAAAAAGGAAGGAAGAGGGGGAAAGGAAAAATGGGGAAAAAGAGGAAAAGAGGATGGAAAGGAGAAGGAAAAGGAAAGTAGGGGGAAGAAAAAAAGGGAAAAACGGAAAAAAGGAGGGAGGAAAAAAGAGGGAAAGGAGGAAAATGGGAAAGACAAGGAAGAAAAAAGGGGGAAGGAGGAAAGAGAAAAATGGGGAAAAGAAGGAGAAAATGGGGAAGAAATGGTGGGAAAAGAAGGGAAAATGGAAGGAGAAGGAACAGGAAAGGGAATGTGGGGGAGAAATTGGGAAAAGGAGGAGAAAAAGGGGGGAAAAGGAGCAGAAATGGGGAATGGAGGGAAAATGAGGAAAAGGGGAAAATGAGGGGAAAGGAGGAAAAAGGGGAAAAGGGGAGCAAATGGAGGAAAAATGGGAAATTGAGAGGAAAAGGAGGAAAAACAGGAAAAAGGGAAAAGAAAAAGAGCAAAAATAGGGAAAAAGAAGAAAAGGAGGAGAGGAAAAAGAGGAAAAATGGGGAAAAAGAAGAAAAGGAAAGGAAAAAGGAAAAATGGGGAAAAAGAAGAAAAGGAAAGGAAAAAGAGGAAAAATGGGGAAAAGGAAGAAAAGAAGGAAAGGAGAAAGAGGAAAAATGGGGAAAAAGAAGAAAAGGAAAGGAGAAAAAGGAAAAATGGGGAAAAAGAAGAAAAGAAGGAAAGGAAAAAGAGGAAAAATGGGGAAAAAGAAGAAAAGGAGGAAAGGAAAAAGAGGAAAAATGGGGAAAAGAAGAAAAGGAGGAAAGGAAAAATGGGGAAAAAGAAGAAAAGGAAGAAAGGAAAAAGAGGAAAAATGGGGAAAAGGGAAATAGGGAAAAAGAAGGGAAGGAGAAAAAGGAGGAAAATGGGGAAAAAAAAAAGGAAATGGGGGAAAAAGGAGGAAAAAAAACCAGGAAAAAAGGCCCAAAACCCCCCCAAAAAAACAGGGAAAAAACCTCGGAGCAAACCCCATCCACCCCCCAAAAAAACAACAACCCCATCCCCCATTTTCCATTGGCGCTCCAAACATTCCGGCGGCGGCGGGGGCGGGGCTGGATATCAAAATTCCCATAAAAATAGATCCTATATAATAATCTTCTCTTTTTTTTTTTTTTGTTTTTTTTCACCATGTCCATCTTCCCGAGTTTTTGTGTTTTTTTGGGGTTTTGTTGGTGTGGTTTTTTTTTTTGGAGGGGGTTGAAGAAAGAATTCCCGACGTCGTTTTTTAATATTTTTTTCTTCTTTTTTTCTTCTTCCGGGGTTCTTTATTCCGTCAGCAGCTGCTGCAGGAGGCTCTTCCCTTGTCCCGGCGGAGGCGGCGGCGGCACCGGAGCGGCACCGGCGGGATTTTTGGGATTGGCCAACGGAGCCGGCGGGTTGAGGTAGGGATCTCCCACCAAATTCACCGTGCACTGGACGTCGGCGAAAACCTGGACCTGCTGCACCTGGGATGGGGGAGGGAATCCCAAAAAAAACCAAAAAAAAAGAAAAAAAAAGAAAAAAAAAGAAAAAAAAAGGGGATTTAGCGAATCCGGGGAAGGGGCGGGAGCGGGAGCTGGGAACTACGTGAAGCGGGAAACTCACTAGAGAACTTCTCCTCTAGTCTGGAGCCACCCCAGAGAAGAACTCTTCGGTCTTCGCGTCCTACGAAAAGAAAAGCGCTGCGGCTCAGTCGGCTCCGGGGCGGGCGGGGAAAAAACCAGAAAAAAAAAAAAAACCGAAAAAAAAAACCCAAAAGTTTTGGGATTGCGGCGGAAAAAAAAAAACGGCTCCGGAATGAGGGTGGGGTGGGGTTTGGAGATGTCTCGAGGGGTTTGAGGAATGGGGTGGGTAGAGGTGGAGCCTTCCTGGATTTTCATGGATTGGGAGGTTCCTGGTGGCTCTGGGTGCTGATCCGGGAAAAAAAATTGGGATTGCAGAAGAAAAACGGCTCTGGAATGGAGCTGGGATGGGGTTTGGAGACATCTCAGGGGGTTTGAGGATCAGGGATGGTGGTGGGGTGGGTGGAGGTGGAGCCATCCTGGATTTTCATGGATTGGGAGGTTCTTGGTGGCTCCCAGGCGCTGATCCAGGAAAAAAAATTGGGATTGCGGCAGAAAAACGGCTCTGGAATGGAGCTGGGATGGGGTTTGGAGACATCTCAGGGGCTTTGAGGAATGGGGTGGGTGGAGGTGGAGCCATCCTGGATTTTCATGGATTGGAAGGTTCTTGGTGGCTCTGGGATCCAGGGAAAAGAATTGGGATTATGGCAGAAGAATGGATCCGATCAGAGCTGGGATGGGGCTTGGAGACATCTCAAGGGGTTTGAGTGGAGGTGGAGCCATCCCAGATTTTCATGGATTGGGAGGTTCCTGGTGGCTCCCAGGTGCTGATCCGGGAAAAAAAATTGGGATTGAGGCGGAAAAACGGCTCCGGAATGGAGCTGGGATGGGGTTTGGAGACATCTCAAGGGGTTTCAGGAATGAGGTGGAAGTGGAGCCCTCCTGGATTTTCATGGATGGGGAGGATCCCAATTGCTCTGGGCGCTGATCCAGGAACAAAATTTGGGATTGCGAAAGAAAAAGAGCTCCGGAACAGGTCTGGGATGGGGTTTGGAGACATCTCAAGGGGTTTGAGGAATGGGGTGGGGTGGAGGTGGAGCCTTCCTGGATTTTCATGGATTGGGAGGTGCCTGACAGCTCCAGGTGCTGATCCGGGAAAAAAATTTGGGATTGAGGCAGAAAAACGGCTCTGGAATGGAGCTGGGATGGGGTTTGGAGACATCTCAGGAGCTTTGAGGAATGGAGTGGAAGTGGGGCCTTCCTGGACATTTGTGGAGGTGGAGCCATCCCAGGTTTTCATGGATGGGGATGATCCTGGTGGCTCTGGGCGCTGATCCAGGAAAACAAACTTGGATTATGGAGGAAGAACGGCTCCAGAATGGAGCTGGGGTGGGGTTTGGAGACATCTCAAGGGGTTTCAGGAATGGGCTGGATGATGGAGCCATCCCAGATTTTCATGGCTTGGGAGGTTCCTGGCAGCTCCAGGTGCTGATTCAGGAAAAAAAAATTGGGATTGTGGAGGAAAATCGGCTCTGGAACAGGTCTGGGATGGGGTTTGGAGACATCTCAGAGGGTTTGAGGAACAGAGATGGTCCTGGGGTGGGTGGAGGTGAAGCCATCCCAGATTTCCATGGATTGGGAGGTTCCCAGGGGCTCTGAGCGCTGATCCGGGGAAAAAATTTGGGATTAAACCGGAAAAAATGGACGGAGCTGGGCTGGGGCTTGGAGACATCTCAGAGGGTTTGAGGAACAGGGATGGTCCTGGGGTGGGTGGAGGTGGAGCCTTCCTGGATTTTCATGGATTGGGAGGTTCCCAGCAGATCCCGGGCGCTGATCCAGGAAAAAAATTTGGGATTCCAGCAGAAAAACGGCTCCGGACGGAGCTGGGGTGGGGTTTGGAGACATCTCAGGGGGTTTGAGGAACAGGGATGGTCCTGGGGTGGGAGGAGGTGGAGCCATCTTGGATTTCCAGTTCTCGGCAGATGCGGCACTGGGGGCGACGTTCCGGGGTGGTTTGGGTGTGGATTGGGTGGCAGCTGGAGGAGGTGGCACCCAATGGGTGTCACCCAACACCGGTGGGACCTTGGTGACCTCAAACCCAGGGGTGTCACCCAACACCGGTGGGACCTTGGTGACCTCAAGCCCAGGGGTGTCACCCAACACCGGTGGGACCTTGGTGACCCCAAACCCAGGGGTGTCACCCAACACCGGTGGGACCTTGGTGACCCCAAACCCAGGAGTGTCACCCAACACCAGCAGGACCTTGGTGACCTCAAGCCCAGGAGTGTCACCCAACACCGGTGGGACCTTGGTGGCCTCAAACCCAGGAGTGTCACCCAACACCAGCAGGACCTTGGTGACCTCACACCCAGGGGTGTCACCCAACACTGGTGGGACCTTGGTGGCCTCAAACCCAGGGGTGTCACCCAACACTGGTGGGACCTTGGTGGCCTCAAACCCAGGGGTGTCACCCAACACTGGTGGGACCTTGGTGGCCTCAAACCCAGGAGTGTCACCCAACACCGGTGGGACCTTGGTGGCTCCAACTTCAAGGATGTCACCCATCACTGGTGGCACCATGGTGGCTCCAAACCCAACGGGTGTCACCCAACACTGGTGGGACCTTGGTGACCTCAAGCCCAGGGGTGTCACCCAACACCGGCGGGACCTTGGTGACCTCAAACCCAGGAGTGTCACCCAACACCGGTGGGACCTTGGTGACCTCACACCCAGGGGTGTCACCCAACGCCGGTGGGACCTTGGTGACCTCAAACCCAGGGGTGTCACCCAACACTGGTGGGACCTTGGTGGCTCCAACCTCAAGGATGTCACCCAATGGGTGTCACCCAACACTGGTGGGACCTTGGTGACCTCAAACCCAGGAGTGTCACCCAACACCGGTGGGACCTTGGTGGCTCCAACTTCAAGGATGTCACCCATCGCTGGTGGCACCATGGTGGCTCCAAACCCAACAGGTGTCACCCAACACTGGTGGGACCTTGGTGGCTCCAACCTCAAGGATGTCACCCAATGGGTGTCGCCCATCGCTGGTGGCACCATGGTGGCTCCAAACCCAACGGGTGTCACCCAACACTGGTGGGACCTTGGTGACCTCAAGCCCAGGGGTGTCACCCAACTCCAGGGGCACCCCAGTGGCTTTAACCCCAGTGGGTGTCCCCTGACACTGGTGGGACCTTGGTGACCTCAACCATTGCTGGTGGCACCATGGTGGCTCCAACCCCAAGAGGTGTCACCCAATGGGTGTCGCTCAACACCGGCGTGACCTTGGTGACCTCAACCTCAGTAGGTGTCACCCAACTCCAGTGGCTTTAACCCGAGAGGCGTCACCCAGCACCGGTGTGACCTTGGTGGCTCCAACCCCAAGGATGTCACCCAACTCCAGTAGGACCATGGTGGCTCTAACCCCAAGAGGTGTCACCCAGTGGGTGCCACCCAACGCTGGTCTGACCTGGTGACTCCAACACGAGGTGTCACCCAACTGCAGTGACACCATGGTGGCTCCAAGCTCAGGAGGTGTCACCCAGTGGGTGCCACCCAACACTGGTGTGACCTTGGTGACACCAACCCTGATGGGTCTCACCCAACTCCAGTGTCACCATGGTGGTTCCAACCCAAGAGGTGTCACCCAATGGGTGCCACCCAACACTGGTGTGATCTTGGTGACAAACAACCCAAAGGGGTGTCACCCAATGGGTGTCACCAAACACTGGTGTGACCATGGTGACACCAACCCCAGAGGTGTCACCCAACTGCATTGGGACCCTGGTGGCTCCAACCCAAGAGATGTCACCCAGTGGGTGTCACCCGTCACTGGTGGCATGATGACGACTCCAAGCCCAAGAGGTGTCACCCAACACTGGTGAGACCCTGGTGGCTCCAAGCCCAAGGGATGTCACCCAATGGGTGTCACCCAACTCCAGTGGCACCATGGTGACACCAACCCCAAGGGATGTCACCCAATGGGTGTCCCCTGACACTGAAGTGACCTTGGTGTCACCAACCCCAAGAGATGTCACCCAATGGGTGTCACCCAACACTGGTGTGACCTTGGTGACACCAACCTCAATGGATGTCACCCAATGGGTGTCCCCTGACACTGGTGTGACCTTGGTGGCTCCAAGCCCAAGAGATGTCACCCAATGGGTGTCACCCAACACTGGTGTGACCATGGTGACTCCAACCCCAAGGGATGTCACCCAATGGGTGTCACCCAGCATTGCTGTGACCTTGGTGACACCAACCCCAAGAGATGTCACCCAATGGGTGTCACCCAACAACGGTGAGACTTTGGTGACCTCAACCTCAATGGGTGTCACCCAATGGGTGTCACCCAGCACTGGTGTGACCTTGGTGGCTCCAAGCCCAAGAGATGTCACCCAATGGGTGTCATCCAACAATGGTGTGACCTTGGTGACAACAACCCAAGAAGTGTCACCCAATGGGTGTCCCCTGACACTGGTGTGACCTTGGTGTCCTCAACCTCAACGGGTGTCACCCAACACTGGTGTGACCTTGGTGTCCTCAACCTCAACGGGTGTCACCCAATGGGTGTCACCCAACACTGGTGTGACCTTGGTGACCTCAACCCCAAGGGATGTCACCCAATGGGTGTCACCCAACCTCAGTGGGACCCTGGTGGCTCCAAGCCCAAGAGACGTCACCCAACAACGGTGTCACCCAGCATTGCTGTGACCACGGTGACACCAACCCCAAGAGATGTCACCCAATGGGTGTCACCCAACACTGGTGTGACCTTGGTGTCACCAACCCCAAGAGATGTCACCCAACGGGTGCCACCCAACTCCAGTGGCACCACGGTGACACCAACCCCACGGCTGTCCCCAGCAGCGGTGCCACCGCGGTTCCTCCACCCAACCGCGCTCTCCTGGAGGAACCTTCCAGCCCATCCCACCGGGAACGTCCCGGGAAGGTTTTTCTGGGAATGTCCCCAGGCCCTGGAGCTCCCGAGAACTTTGAGGAGCATCAACTGACCTGTGCGCCGGGGTCCGGCTCGGCCTTCAGCAGCTCCCCCGAGCCCAGCTGGTTGCAGTAGAGCCCTGGAGGCCTCAGCGCCGCGTCCGGGACCTGCGGGGACAGCGGCCGCGCTCAGCCGGAGGGGATTGGGAATCCCGACCGGATCGGCCCCGGCTGGCTCCGGGTCTGCTTCCCCATCCTGTTCCTGACCCTGATCCCGTTCCTGATCCCGTTCCTGATCCCATTCCTGATCCCATTCCTGATCCCATTCCTGATCCCATTCCTCATTCCCGATCCCAATCCCAATCCCATTCCTGATCCCATTCCCCATCCCTGATCCCATTCCTGATCCCATTCCCGATCCCATTCCTGATCCCATTCCCGATCCCATTCCTGATCCCATTCCCCATTCCCGATCCCAATCCCAATCCCATTCCTGATCCCATTCCCAATCCCATTCCTGATCCCATTCCCGATCCCATTCCCCATTCCTGATCCCATTCCCGATCCCATTCCCCATTCCCGATCCCAATCCCAATCCCATTCCTGATCCCATTCCCCATTCCCGATCCCATTCCCGATCCCATTCCCGATCCCATTCCTGATCCTGATCCCATTCCCGATCCCAATCCCCATTCCCGATCCTGTTCCAGCCGCCATTCCGGCATCTCGGAGAGGCTCCAACCACTGCCGGGAGGGGTTTGCTGGGACTTGGGATGGGGATCCCAACAGGATCTGCAACAGCTTTCTGCCCATCTCCTTCCCCATCCCATTCCTGATCTCATTTCTGATCCTGATCCCATTCCCAACATTCCTGATCCCATTCCTGATCCCATTCCTGATCCCATTCCTGATCCCAATCCCGTCCCAGCCCCCGTTCCGGGATCTCTGAGAGGCACCGAGCACCTCCGGAGCGGGGTTTGCTGGGAATGGGGGGATCCCCATGGGATCTGCTCCAGCTTTCTCCTCCCCGATCCCATTCCTGATCCTGAGCCCATTCCTGATGCCATTCCCATTCCAGATCCCATTCCCGATCCTGATCCCATTCCTGATGCCATTCCTATTCCAGATCCCATTCCCAATCCTGATCCCATTCCCAATCCCATTCCTCATTCCCAGAAATCCACGGCCCCATCCCAAGGGCTGGAGCTGAGATCTTGGGAATTTGGAATGAGGATCCTCATGGATCAATGGGGGCTCCCCATGGGACCTGCTCCAGCTTTTTCCTCCTTCCTGATCCCATTCCTGATCCCATTCCTGATCCCATTTCCAATCCCAATCCCCATTCCCAATCCTGTTCCAGCCACCGCTCCAGGACCTTGGAGAGGCACCGAGCACCTCTGGAGCGGGGTTTGTTGGGAATACGGGGTGGGGATCCCCATGGGATCTGCTCCAGCTTTCTCCTCTCCTTCCTGATCCCAATCCCGATCCCGATCCTGATCCCATTCCCGATCCCATTCCTGAGCCCAACCCCATTCCCAATCCCGTTCCAGCCGCCATTCCGGGATCTCTGAGAGGCACCGAGCACCTCTGGAGTGGGGTTTGCTGGGAATGGGGTGGGGATCCCCATGGGATCTGCTCCAGCTTTCTCCTCCTCCCCGATCCCATTCCCATTCCTGATCCCATTCCCAATCCCATTCTCACAAATCCACGGCCCCATCCCAAGGGCTGGAGGTGCTGGAGCTGAGATTTTGGGAATTTGGAATGGGGATCCTCATGGATCAATGGGGGATCCCCATGGGATCTGCTCCATCTGTCTCCTCCTCTCCTTCACCTTTCCCTGGAGCTGTTCCCATCATAAATCCACTGATTCCCGATCCCATTCCCGATCCCATTCCTGATCCCATTCCCGATCCCATTCCTGATCCCATTCCCGATCCCATTCCTAATCCCATTCCTGATCCCATTCCCGATCCCATTCCTGATCCCATTCCCGATCCCATTCCCGATCCCATTCCCGATCCCGTTCCCGATCCCATTCCTGATCCCATTTTCATTCCCAGCTCCCCATGGATCCACAGCCCCGTTCTGGATCCCATTCCTTATTCCCAGGGATCCATGGCCTCTTTCCTGATCCCATTCCCGATCCCATTCCCAATCCCATTCCCAATCCCAGTCCCATTCCCAATCCCATTCCCGATCCCAGTCCCGATCCCAGTCCCATTCCTGATCCCATTCCCTATTCCCGGGGATCCATGGCCTCCTTCCTGATCCCATTCCTGATCCCAGTCCCGATCCCAGTCCCATTCCCGATCCCATTCCTAATCCCATTCCCGATCCCATTCCTGATCCCATTCCCGATCCCAGTCCCATTCCCGATCCCATTCCTAATCCCATTCCTGATCCCATTCCCGATCCCATTCTCAATCCCATTCCTGATCCCATTCCCGATCCCAGTCCCATTCCTGATCCCATTCCCTATTCCCAGGGATCCATGGCCTCCTTCCTGATCCCATTCCTGATCCCATTCCCGATCCCATTCCTGTTCCCATTCCCGATCCCATTCCCGATCCCATTCCCAATATTCCTGATCCCCAACCCCTCCACCCTCCCAGGCCGCCTCACACCCCCCCTCCCCCTCCCCCTCCCCCCACCCCATTCCCTCCTCCGGAAATCCCCGGCGGGAGCTCCGTCCCTGCCGGGCGTCACCGACCTGCTCGGAGCAGATGGAGTTGATGCCGGACATCATGGAATTGATGGGAATCCCGCCGGCCATGGGGCCGATGCCGGCGCTGCCGCCGCCGGCGCCGCCGGCCATGGAGACGGTGATGCTCATGTTGTTGTACATCCCCTGCGGGGCCGGCGCCGCGCCCGCCGCGCCCGCCTGCCCGAAAACCCTGGGAAAAACGGGAAAAGAGCCTCAGCGGCGCCATTCTTTGGGAATGACCCCGGGAAAAAATCCCGGAATTCCCAACGAGGGGCAGGGGGGGGTTGGATTCCTGGAGATTCGATTCCGTCCCGGCGCGGTGCCGAGATCGGCGCGGATGGTCCCGGGGGTTTTCTGGGAATTGCCTTCCCGAGTTCTTCCCCTTTTCCAAGGAATTATTTTTCCCTTTTTCTCCCAGGGGCTTTCTGGGAATTCCCTTCCCAAGTTCTTCCCCTTTTCCAAGAAATTCCTTTTGTTCCTTTTTTGCTCCCAGGGGTTTTCTGGGAATGCCCTTCCCAAGTTCTTCCCCTTTTCCAAGAAATTATTTTTCTGTTTTTGCTCCCAGGTATTTTCTGGGAATTCCCTTCCCGAGTTCTTCCCCTTTTCCAGGGAATTCTTTTTGTTCCTTTTTTGCTCCCAGGGGTTTTCTGGGAATTTCCTTCCCGAGTTCTTCCCCTTTTCCAAGGAATTATTTTTTCTTTTTTGCTCCCAGGGGTTTTCTGGGAATCTCCTTCCCGAGTTCATCCCTTTTTCCGGGGAATTCCTTTTGTTCCGCAAGGAATCGGGGTTCAGGGAGTTCTGGAGGGGTTTGGGTGGGAAGAGACCTTCAGGAGAAGGCCTGGGAATGTTCCAGGATGCTGAGATTTCCTTGGAAAAATTCCGAGGGTGGGGCGGCCACAGATTCCCTGGGAATTCCAGCCCAGCTGGGAATTCCTTCCCAAATCCCATTTCCCAGGGAATTCCCTCCATCCCCAGCCTGGGATCGGATCCAGCCCCATCCCCACTCCTCTCTGGGAAGGGATTTTGGGAATTCCCTGGGAATTGGGGACTCCAGGAAGGGTCTCCCTTCCCAAATCCCATAAAAACCCCTGGGGATGGACCCTGAGCGTCCTGGATCCCAGAATCCCGGGATGGTTTGGGATCCATGGACCCCAATCCCATCCCATCCCAACCCCACCATCCCAGGCTGCTCCAGCTTTTCCTTGGCCACTCCCAGGGATTCTCTGGGAATTCCAGCCCAGCCAAAATCCCACCCCAAACTCCTCGTTCCCTGGAGCTGCTCCCATCCGAAATCCACCCATTCCCGACCCCATTCCTGATCCCATTCCCGATCCCATTCCCGACCCCATTCCTGATCCCATTCCCGACCCCATTCCTGACCCCATTCCTGATCCCATTCCCGACCCCATTCCTGACCCCATTCCTGACCCCATTCCCGACCCCATTCCTGACCCCATTCCCAACCCCATTCCCGACCCCATTCCCTGTTCCCGGGGATCCACAGCCCCATCCCAGGAGTAGGAGGTGATTCCAAAGGGTGATTCCCATGGACAATTCTCCAAGAGGTAATTCCAATGGATAATTCCAATGGGTAATTCCAATGGGTAATTCCAATGGGGAATTCCAATGGATACTCCCAATGGGTAATTCCAATGGGGAATTCCAATGGGGAATTCCAGGGGGTAATCCCAATGGATAATCCAAATGGATCATTCTAATGGGGAATTCCAATGGATAATCCCAATGGGGAATTCCAATGCATCATTCTCCCATGGATAATTCCAATGGGTAACTCCAATGGATAATTCCAATGGGTAATTGTAATGGATCATTCTACAATGGATAATTCCAATGGATAATCCCAATGGGAAATTCCAATGGGGAATCCCAATGGAAAACCCCAATGGAGAATTCCAATGGATAATCCCAACGGGGAATTCCAGTGGGTAATCCCAATGGATAATTCTCCAATAGGTAATTCCAGTGGGTAACTCCAATGGATAATGCCAATGGGGAATTCCAATGGATCATTCCAAGGGACAATTCCAATGGATAATTCTTCAATGGATCATTCCAATGGATAATTCTCCAATGGATAATTAACTGCAAGGGGTAATCTCCCAATGGATAGTTCCAACGGATAATTCCAATGGATAATCCCAGTGGGTAATTCCAATGGATAATTCCAAAGGGTGACTCCGATGGATAATCCCAATGGATAATCCCAATGGATCATTCTCCATGGACAATCCCAATGGATAATCCCAATGGATCATTCTCCAATGGACAATCCCAAAGGACAATTCCAATGGATAATCCCAATGGATCATTCTCCAATGGATAATCCCAATGGAGAATTCCAATGGACAATCCCAATGGACAATCCCAAAGGACAATTCCAAAGGATAATCCCAATGGATTGTTCTCCAATGGATCATTCTCCAACGGATAATCCCAATGGATCATTCTCCAATGGATAATCCCAATGGATCATTCCAAAGGATAATCCCAATGGATCATTCTCCAATGGATAATCCCAACAGAGAGTTCCAATGGACAATTTTGCCGTGGATAATTGCAATGGATAACAGCCACTGATAATCCCAATGTCTGATTCCAATGGATGATCCCAAAGGATAATCCCAAGGGGTAATTCTCCAATGGATAACTCTCTAATGAGTAATTCCAATGGACAATCCCAGTGGATGTCTCCAATGGATAATTCCCATGGGCAATTCCAACGGATCATTTTCCAGTGGATAATTCCAATGGACAGTTTTGCCAGTGGGCGATCCCGATGGATATTTCCACTGGATAAATCCAATGGATGGTTTTCCAATGGATAATTCTGCAGTGGATAATTCCAATGGATAATTCCAAAGGGTGACTGCAATGGGTAATCCCAATGGATAATTCTCCAGTGGATAATTCCAAAGGATACAGGTGATCCCAATGGATAATCCCAATGAATCATTTCAAAGGATATGGGTGATTCCAATGGGTAATTCCAATAGTTATGGGTAATTCCAATGGATGTGGGTGATTCCAATGAATAATTCCAATGGATAATTCCAATGGAAAATTCCAAAGGATATAGCTGATCCCAATAGATAATTCCAGTGGATAATTCCAGTGGAAAATTCCATTGGATAATTCCAATGGATGTGGGTGATTCCAATGGATAATCTGAATAGATAATTGCAAACAATATTGGTGTTTCCAATGGGTGATTCCAATGGATAATTGGAATCCAATCCCAATGGATAATCCCAACGGATAATTCCAAAGAATATGGGTGATTCCAATGGGTGATTCCAATGGATTTGGGTGATTCCAATGGATAATTCCAATGGATAATTCCAATGCATGTGGATGACTCCCTTGGATAACTCCAAGGGATAATTTCAAGGGATAATTCTCCAGTGGATAATTCCAGTGGATGACTCTAATGGATAATTGCAATGGATAATTTTGGTGCATAATTCCAATGGGCAATCCCAATGGATAATTCCAATGGATATGGGTAATTCCAAAGGGCAATCCCAATGGACAATTCCAATGGATAATTTCAATGAATAATTCCAATGACTGATTCCGATGACTGACTCCAATGGATCATTCCAACGAATAATTTTCCAATGGGTGACCCCAATGGATAATTCCATTTGGTAAGTCCAAAGGATAGTTTTCCAATGGATAATTGCAGAGAATAATTCCAATGGATAATTCCAATGGATGATTCCAGTGGATGAGCAATGGATAATTGCAGTGGATAATTCCAATGGATCATTCCCAAGGGTCATTCCAATGGGTGATTGGAAAGGATAATTCCAATGGAAAATTCCAATGGAAAATTCCTCAGGATAATTCCAAAGGGTGACTGCAAAGGATAATCCCAGTGGATAATTCTCCAGTGGGTAATTCCATCGGATAAATTTCCAATGGCTGATTGCAATGGCGAATTGCAATGGATGTGAGTGATTCCCATGGGGATTCCAATGGATGTGGGTGATTCCAATGGATCATTCCAATGGATATGGGGGGTTCCAATGGATCATTCCAATGGATATGGGTGGTTCCAATGGATCATTCCAATGGCTGTGGGTGATTCCAATGGATAATTCCAATGGATCATTCCAATGGGTAATTCCAATGGATGTGGGTGATTCCAATGGACAAATCCAATGGATAATTCAAAAGGATATGGGTGATCCCAATGGATAATTCTAAAGGATATGGATGATCCCAATGGAAAACTACAATGGATCATTCCAATGGATATGGGTAATTCCAATGGATCATTCCAATGGATCATTCCAATGGATAATCCCAATGGCTGATTCCAGTGGCTGTGGGTGATTCCAATGGATAATCCCAACAGATCATTCCAATGGATAATACCAAAGGATGTGGGAGACTCCAGTGGATAATTCTAAAGGATGTGGATGATCCCAATGGAAAATTCCAATGGATAATTCCAAAGGATATGGATCATTGCAATGGATCATTCCAATGGATAACCCAATGGATAATCCCAATGGATAATCCCAATGGATCATTCCAATGGATAACCCAATGGATAATTCCAATGGATAATCCCAATGGGTAATCCCAATGGATCATTCCAATGGATCATCCCAATGGATAATCCCAATGGATCATTCCAATGGATAATCCCAATGGATAACCCAATGGATCATTCCAATGGATAACCCAATGGATCATTCCAATGGATAACCCAATGGATCATCCCAATGGATCATTCCAATGGATCATCCCAATGGATAATCCCAATGGATAATCCCACTGGATAACTCCAGTGGCTGTGGGTGATTCCAATGGATAATCCCAATGGATCATCCCAATGGATAATCCCAATGGATCATTCCAATGGATAACCCAATGGATCATTCCAATGGATCATTCCAATGGATAACCCAATGGATCATTCCAATGGATAATCCCACTGGACAATCCCACTGGATAACTCCAGTGGCTGTGGGTGATCCCAATGGATAACCCAATGGATCATTCCAATGGATAATCCCAATGGATCATTCCAATGGATAATTCCAATGGACAATCCCACTGGACAATCCCACTGGATAACTCCAGTGGCCGTGGGTGATTCCCACGCGGATCCCCCCGCCTTGGCCTCGTTCCCGCCGGCTCCTCACCCGTTATTCCCGATGGCTCCGGCCTGCCAGGATTTCAGCTCCGGGGATTGGTATCCGGGCGCCGGCGGCGCCGGCGGCAGCTGAGGCGACATCAGGGGGCTGCTGGGGCTGAGCGCCGGCGCGAATCCCGCCGGATCGCTCTGCTGCGGCATTCCTGGGAAGGCGGGCACACCCAGTCAGGGCCGCTTCCTCCGAAATTCCCCCATTTCCCGCCCCAGCCGGGAATTCCAGCCACCGATTCGGAGCTCTTGGCTTAGGTGGGAAGGTGGTGGGATCATCCCATCCCAAGCCTGGTACTTCCGTGATCCCAGGTGGTTCCAAACTTTCCTTGGATTCTTTGGGAATTCCAGCCCAGCTGGGAATTCCTTCCCAAATCTCATTTCCCAGGGAATTCCCTCCATCCTCAGCCTGGGATTGGATCCAGCCCCATCCCCGCTCCTGTCTGGGAAGGGATTTTGGGAATTCCCTGGGAATTTGGGACTTAAGGAAGGGTCTCCCTTCCCTTTTCCATTCCCAAATCCCATAAAAACCCCTGGGGATGGATCCTGAGCGCCCTGGAGCCCAGAATCCCGGAATGGTTTGGGATCCATGGACCTTCCATCCCATCCCAATCCCAATCCCAATCCCAACCCCAATCCCAGGCAGCTCCAACCTTGCCTTGGCCACTCCCAGGAATTCTCTGGGAATTCCAGCCCAGCCGGGAATCCCACCCCAATCCCCTGTTCCACCATTCCCACTCTTCCCATTCCCACCATCGGTAATCTCCCCAGCCCCAATACATCCCAAACAACATCCCAAAGATCCTGAAGATCCCGAACATCCCAAAGATCCTGAAGATCCCAAACATCCCAAAGATCCCAAACAACATCCCAAACATCCCAAAGATCCCGAAGATCCCAGAGATCCCAAACATCCTGAAGATCCCAAAGATTTCGAAGATCCCAAACATCCTCAAGATTCCAAAGATCCCGAAGATCCCGATCATCCTGAAGATCCCAAACATCCCAAACATCGCAACGATTGCGAAGATCCCAAAGATCGCGGACATCCCAAACACCCCGAAGATCCTGAAGATCCCAAGAATCCTGAACATCCCAAACATCCTGAAGATCCTAAAGATTCCGAAGATCCCAAACATCCCAAGGATCCCAAAGTTCCTGAACATCCCAAACATTGCAATGATCACCCCAAATATCCTGAAGATTCCGAACATCCCAAACATCCTGAAGATCCTAAAGATCCTGAAGATCCCAGAGATCCCAAACATCCTGAAGATCCCAAAGATTTCGAAGACCCCAAACATCCCAAAGATCCTGAAGATCCCAAAGATCATGACAATCCCAAAGATCCTGAAGATTCTGAAGATCCCAAACATCCTGAAGATCCCAAACATCCCAAAGATCCTGAAGATCCCAAAGATCCCAAAGACCCTGAACATCCCCAACATCCTGAACATCCCAAACCTCCCAAACATCCCAAACACCCTGAAGACCCCGAAGATCCCAAGAATCCTGAACATCCCAAACATCCTTAAGATCCCAAAGATCCCAAACATCCTGAACATCCCAAACATCCCAAAGATCCCAAACATCCTGAAGATCCCAAAGACTCCGAAGATCCCAAACATCCCAAGGATCCCAAAGATCCTGAAGATCCCAAAGATCCTGAAGATCCCAAACATTGCAATGATCACCCCAAATATCCTGAAGATTCCCAACATCCTGAACATCCCAAACATCCTGAAGATCCTAAAGATCCCAAACATCCTGAACATCCCAGACATCCTCAAGATTCCAAAGATCCCGAAGATCCCGATCATCCTGAAGATCCCAAACATCCCAAACATCGCAACGATCGCGAAGATCCCAAAGATCGCGGACATCCCAAACATCCCAAACATCCTGAAGATCCCAAATATCCCAAACATCCCAAACCTCCTAAACATCCCAAAGATCCTGAAGATCCCGAAGATCCCAAAGATCCTGAACATCCCAAAGATCCCAAACCTCCTGAAGATCCCAAAGATCCTGAAGATCCCGAACATCCCGAACATCCCAAAGCTCCTGAAAATCCCGAAGATCCCAAACATCCTGAAGATCCCAAAGATTCCGAAGATCCCGAACATCCCAAGGATCCCAAAGATCCTGAAGATCCCAAACCTCCTAAACATCCCAAAGATCCTGAAGATCCCAAAGATTTCGAAGATCCCAAACATCCCAAACATCCTGAAGATCCTAAAGATCTCAAACATCCCAAACATCCCAAAGATCCTGAACATCCCAAACATTGCAATGATCACCCCAAATATCCCGAAGATTCCGAACATCCCAAAGATCCTGAAGATCCCAAAGATCCCAAACATCCCAAAGATCCCAAATATCCCAAACATCCTGAAGATCCCAAAGATCCTGAAGATCCCAAACATCCCAAGGATCCCAAAGATCCTGAAGATCCCAAATATCCTGAACATCCCAAACACCCTGAAGATCCCAAACCTCCCAAACATCCCAAACACCCTGAAGACCCCGAACATCCCAAAGCTCCCGAAGCTCCCGAACAAACCCCCCAACCTCACCCCAACCCCCGCGATCTCCCTCACCCGATCCCGAGTACTGGAACAAACTCTGCTGCATCCCGGCCGGGCCCATCCCGGCTCCGAAGGGCGCCGCTCCCATGGCTCCGCGGTTCCCCAGCGCCCCGCGGCTCCCCAGCGCCGCCGCCGCTGCCGCCGCCTCGCCGGAGAACCCCGGAGCTGCTCCTCCCGCTGCCGCTCCTCCCGCGCCGCCTCCGCCCGCCCCGTAACCGGCCGGGTACGGGAACTGCTGCGCCGGGCTCTGGGCCAGCCGGGGGTTTCCCATGGGAATGCCGGAGGCGGTGGAATTGCCGAAGCTCTGCTGGCGCATCAGGAGCGCGCGCTGCTGCATCAGCTGCCGCTGCCGGTGCTGCTGGCTGTAGAGCTCCCGCTGCCGCTGCGCCAGCATCTGCGCGTTCAGCGGCGGCTGCGGGGGGAGAAATTCCAGGTTATCCCAAAAAATCCATCCCAGGGGTTGGTTTGTATCCCATTCCTGTGCCCTCACTGGGATGATCCCGAGCTCAAAAATCCCAGAATCCCACTTTTTATTGGAATAAAATCCCATCCCAGGGTTTTTTTCCCGCTCTTTTTTATGGGATCCCATTCCTGTGCCCTCACTGGGATGATCCCGAGCTCAAAAATCCCGGAATTCTGCTCTTTTTTGGGAAAAAAAATCCCATCCCAGGAGATTTTCCAGCTCTTTTTTATGGGATCCAATACTTGTGCCCTCACTGGAGTGATCACAAGTTTGGAATCCCAGAATTCCACTTTTTCTTGGAATAAAATCCCATCCCAGGGGTTTTTCCAGCTCTTTTTTCCATGGGATCGCCCTGGTCCTGTCCCCAAGTCGATCCCAACCTGAAAATCCCGGAATTTTGCTCTTTTCTGGAAAAAAAAATTCCCATCCCAGGAGTTTTTCCAGCTCTTTTCTGCTGCTCCCTCACTGGGATGATCCCGAGCTCAAAAATCCCAGAATTCTGCTTTTTCTTGGAATAAAATCCCATCCCAGGGGATTTTCCAGCTCTTTTCTGCTGCTCCCTCACCGGGATGATCCCCCGTGTGCCTGAGTTTGGGGTTTGTTCCGGTGGTTTTGGGGTGAAATTCCAGGTTATCCCAAAGGTTTTGGCCCCAAAAATCCATCCCAGGGGTTTGTTCTGGTGGTTTTGGGGTGAAATTCCGGGTTATCCCAAAGGTTTCGTCCCCAAAAATCCATCCCAGGGGTTGGTTTGTATCCACCCCGGTCCCCGCGTGCTTGAGTTTGGGGTTTGTTCCAGAGGTTTTGGGGTGAAATTCCAGGTTATCCCAAAGGTTTTGGCCCCAAAAAATCCATCCCAGGGGTTTGTTCTGGTGGTTTTGGGGTGGAATTCCAGATTATCCCAAAGGTTTTGGCCCCAAAAAATCCATCCCAGGGGTTTGTTGGTTGGTTTGTATCCACCCCCGTCCCTGTGCCTGAGTTTGGGGTTGGTTCCGGAGGTTTTGGGGTGAAATTCCCGGTTATCCCAAAAGGTTTCGTCCCCAAAAAAATCATCCCAGGGGTTGGTTGGTTGATTTGTATCCACCCCTCTCCCCGTGCCTGAGTTTGGGGTTTGTTCCGGTGGTTTTGGGGTGAAATTCCAGGTTATCCCAAAAGGTTTTGGTCCCAAAAAATCATCCCAGGGGTTGGTTGGTTGGTTTGTATCCACCCTCGTCCCCATGCAAGTTTGGGGTTTGTTCCGGTGGTTTTGGGGTGAAATTCCCGGTTATCCCAAAGGTTTCGTTCCCAAAAAATCCATCCCAGGGGTTGGTTTGTATCCACCCCCATCCCCGTGCCTGAGTTTGGGGTTTGTTCCGGTGATTTTGGGGTGAAATCCCAGATTATCCCAAAGGTTTCGTTCCCAAAAAATCCATCCCAGGGGTTTGTTCCGGTGGTTTTGGGGTGAAATTCCCGGTTATCCCAAAGGTTTCGTCCCCAAAAAATCCATCCCAGGGGTTGGTTTGTATCCCATTCCTGTGACCTCACTGGGATGATCCTGAGCTCAAAAATCCTGAAATTCCACTTTTTCTTGGAATAAAATCCCATCCCAGGGGTTTTTCCAGCTCTTTTTTCCATGGGATCGCCCTGGTCCTGTCCCCAGGATGATCCTGACCTAAAAGTCCCGGAATTTTGCTCTTTTCTGGAAAAATGAATCCCATCCCAGGAGTTTTTCCAGCTCTTTTCTGCTGCTCCCTCACCGGGATGATCCCCAGCTCAAAAATCCTGGAATTCCCAACTTTTTCTTGGAATAAAATCCCTTTCCAGGGGTTTTTCCAGCTCTTTTTTCCATGGGATCGCCCTGGTCCTGTCCCCAGGATGACCCTGACCCAAAAATCCTGGAATTTTGCTCTTTTTCCTCCAAAATGTTGGGAAAAAAATTCCCATCCCAGGAATTTTCCCACCTTCTTTTTATGGGATCCCATTCCTATGCCCTCACTGGGATGATCCCGAGCTCAAAAATCCTGGAATTTTGCTCTTTTTTGGGAAAAAAAATCCCATCCCAGGAGTTTTTCCAGCTCTTTTTTATGGGATCCAATACTTGTGCCCTCACTGGAGCGATCCCAAGTTTGGAATCCCAGAATTCCGCTTTTTCTTGGAATAAAATCCCATCCCAGGAGTTTTTCCAGCTCATTTCTGCTGCTTCCTCACCGGGATGATCCTGAGCTCAAAAATCCTGGAATTCCATTTTTTTCTTGGAATGAAATCCCATCCCAGGGGTTTTTCCAGCTCTTTTTTTGGGATCCAGTACTTGTGCCCTCACTGGGATGATCCCGAGCTCAAAAATCCCGGAATTTTGCTCTTTTCTGGAAAAAAAAATCCCATCCCAGGAGATTTTCCAGCTCTTGTCTGCTGCTCCCTCACTGGGATGATCCTGAGCTCAAAAATCCCAGAATTCCGCTTTTTCTTGGAATAAAATCCCATCCCAGGGGTTTTTTCCAGCTCTTTTTTTCCATGGGATCGCCCTGGTCCTGTCCCCAAGTTGATCCCAACCTAAAAATCCTGGAATTTTGCTCTTTTCTGGAAAAAAAAAATTCCATTCCAGGAGATTTTCCAGCTCTTTGCTGCTCTTCCATCACTGGGATGATCCCGAGCTCAAAAATCCTAAAATTCCACTTTTTCTTGGAATAAAATCCCATCCCAGGGGTTTTTCCAGCTCTTTTTATGGGATCCCATTCCTGTGCCCTCACTGGGATGATCCCGAGCTCAAAAATCCCAGAATTCCAGGTTTTTTTGGGGAAAAAAATCCCATCCCAGGTGTTTTTCCAGCTTTTTTTTATGGGATTCAACACTTGTGCCCTCACTGGAGGGATCCCAAGTTTGGAATCCCAGAATTCCAATTTTCTTGGAATAAAATCCCATCCCATAAATTTTTCCAGCTCTTTTTTCCATGGGATCACCCTGGTCCTGTCCCCAGGATGATCCCGACCCGAAAATCCTGGAATTTTGCTCTTTTTCCTCCAAAACGTTGGGAAAAAAATTCCATCCCAGGAATTTTTCCACCTTCTTTTTATGGGATCTCATTCCTGTGCCCTCACTGGGATGATCCCGAGCTCAAAAATCCCGAAATTCTGCTCTTTTTTGGGAAAACAAATCCAATCCCAGGGGTTTTTCCAGCTCTTTTCTGCTGCTCCCTCACTGGGATGATCCTGAGCTCAAAAATCCTGGAATTCCACTTTTTCTTGGAATAAAATCCCATCCCAGGGGTTTTTCCAGCTCTTTTTTCCATGGGATCACCCTGGTCCTGTCCCCAAGTTGATCCCGACCTAAAAATCCTGGAATTTTGCTCTTTTTCCTCCAAAATGTTGGGAAAAAAATTCCCATCCCAGGAATTTTCCCACCTTCTTTTTATGGGATCCCATTCCTGTGCCCTCACTGGGGTGATCCCGAGCTCAAAAATCCTGGAATTTTGCTCTTTTTTGGGAAAAAATTTCCCATCCCAGGAGTTTTTCCAGCTCTTTTTATGGGATCCAATACTTGCGCCCTCACTGGAGCGATCCAAGTTTGGAATCCCAAAATTCCGCTTTTTCTTGGAATAAAATCCCATCCCAGGGGTTTTTCCAGCTCTTTTTTCCATGGGATCGCCCTGGTCCTGTCCCCAAGTTGATCTCAACCTGAAAATCCCGGAATTTTGCTCTTTTCTGGAAAAAAAAATTCCCATCCCAGGAGTTTTTCCAGCTCTTTTCTGCTCTTCCATCACCGGGATGATCCCGAGCTCAAAAATCCTGGAATTCCATTTTTTTCTTGGAATAAAATCCCTTCCCAGGAGTTTTTCCAGCTTTTTTTTATGGGATCCAATATTTGTGCCCTCACTGGGATGATCCCGAGCTCAAAAATCCTGGAATTCTGCATTTTTTTGGGAAAACAAATCCAATACCAGGAGTTTTTCCAGCTCTTTTCTGCTGCTCCCTCACTGGGATGATCCCGAGCTCAAAAATCCCGGAATTCCCAACTTTTTCTTGGAATAAAATCCCATCCCATAAATTTTTCCAGCTCTTTTCTGCTCTTCCATCACTGGGATGATCCCCAACTCAAAAATCCCGGAATTCTGCTCTTTTTTGGGAAAACAAATCCCATTCTGGGGTTTTTCCAGCTCTTTTTTCCATGGAAACATCCTGGTGCTCTCACTGGGATGATCCTGAGCTCAAAATCCCGGAATTCCCAACTTTTTCTTGGAATAAAATCCCATCCCATAAATTTTTCCAGCTCTTTTTTCCATGGGATCGCCCTGGTCCTGTCCCCAGGATGATCCTGACCAAAAAATCCTGGAATTCCATTTTTTTCTGGAATAAAATCCCCAGAATTCCTCTGGAATTCCCGATTTTTCCTCATTCCCAGGGTTTTTTTGGGGTTTTTTTTTTTTGAGGAGCGAGGGAAGAATTCTGAGGAGTTGGGAATTTGGGGGATGGGGGAGAAAATTCCCCAAAATTCTGATTTTGAGCCCATTTGGAATTGCCAGGGATTTTTCCCAAATGAATTCTTGAAATTCCCCTAAAAAAAAAAAAAAATAAAGGATTTGGGAATTAAACGGGAGGAAGAGCTGGAAAAATAATGGGAAAAAATCATTAAAAATATGGGGAAAAAAAATTCCAGGAATTGGAAAAACGGCTGGAAAATGATGGAGAAAGCATCTCAAAAAAATGGGAAGAAACAGGGAAAAACAGGAAAAAAAATCAACAAAAAATTTGGAATTTTCTCCTGTTAAATAGAAAGAAAAAATTGGAAAATTCTGGGAAAAACAGTCTGAAAAAAATGGAAAAAAAAACAGGGAAAAAGAAAAAAAATCAGGAATTTTCTCTCATTAATGAGGAAAAAAAGCTGGAAAATTCTGGAAAAACCAGTCCCAAAAAAAGCAGGAAAAACCAGGAAAAAATCAGGAAAAAATCAGGAAAAAAATCAGGAAAAATTAGGAAAAAAACAGGAAAAAAATCAGGAAAAAACCAGGAAAAAAATCAGGAAAAAACCAGGAAAAAACAGGAAAAAATAGGAAAAAAATAGGAAAAAAATCAGGATTTCCTTCCTGTTAGAACAGTAAGAGCTGGAAAATTCTGGAAAAACCACCCAAAAAAACCCAGGAAAAAACCAGAAAAAAATTTGGGAATTCCTCCCGTTAACGAGAAAAAAGAGCTGGAAAATTCTGGAAAAAAACCAGGAAAAACCAGGAAAAAATACGGAAAAAAAAAATCAGGAATTTCCCTCTTGTTAAGAAGAAAGAAGAGCAGGAAAATCATGGAAAAACCACCTGGAAAAAAAGAAAAAATCAGGGAAAAAAAGAAGAAAAAAAAAAAAAAAAAAAAAAAAAAAAACAGAAAAAAACCCGGAATTTTGTCCTGTTAATGAGAAAAATAAGCTGGAAAGTTCTGGAAAAACCACCCCAAAAAAACCAGGAAAAAAATCCAGAAAAAAAAAATTGGAAAACAAAAAAACCCCAAAAATGTGGAATTTCCTCCCGTTAATGAGAGAAAAGAGCTGGAAAATTCTGGAAAAAAACCCAAAAAAATCCAGGAAAAAAAGAGCTGGAAAATCTTGGAAAAACTGGGGAAAAAACAGGAAAAAAATCACCAAAAAATCAGGAATTTTCTGCTGTTAAGATGCAAAAAAATTGCTGGAAAATTCTGGAAAATTCTGGAAAATTTGGGAAAAACCACGCCAAAAAAACAGGGAAAAACCCCAGGAATTCCCTCCCATTGAGATGGAAAAAGGGTCGGAAAATCGTGGAAAAACCACCTCAAAAAACCAGGAAAAAACCAGAAAAAATCAGGAAAAAATCAGGAAAAAACCAGGAATTCCCTCCTGGTCATGAGAAAAATGAGCTGGAAAATTCTGGAAAATTCTGGAAAATTCTGGAAAATTCTGGAAAATTCTCCTCAAAAACCCAGGATAAAAACAGGGAAAAAAACCCCAAAAATCAGGATTTTTTTGCCATTAATGAGAAAGAAAAGCTGGAAAATCATGGGAAAACCACCCAAAAAAAAAGAGGAAAAAAACACCAAAAATGTGGAATTTCCTCCCGTTAATGAGAGAAAAGAGCTGGAAAATTCTGGAAAAAACCCAAAAAATCCAGGAAAAAAATTCCAGGGATTCTCTCCTGTTAAGATGAAGAAAGAGCTGGAAAATCCTGGAAAAACCAGGGAAAAAAACACCAAAAAATCAGGATTTTTCTCCTGTTAAGATACAAAAAAAGCTGGAAAATTCTGGAAAATTTGGGAAAATCCACCCCAAAAAAACAGGGAAAAAAACCCCAGGAATTCTCTCCCATTGAGATGGAAAAAGGGTTGGAAAATCGTGGGAAAATCACCTCAAAAAACCAGGAAAAAACCAGGAAAAAAATCAGGAAAAAATCAGGAAAAAAATAGGAATTCCCTCCCGGTCATGAGAAAAATGAGCTGGAAAATTCTGGAAAATTTGGGAAAATTCTGGAAAATTCTCCTCAAAAACCCAGGATAAAACCAGGAAAAAAAATACCCCAAAAATCAGGATTTTTTTGCCATTAATGAGAAAGAAGAGCTGGAAAATCATGGGAAAACCATCCCGAAAAAATTGGAAAAAAACACCAAAAAATGCGGAATTTCTTCCTGTTAATGAGAGAAAAGAGCTGGAAAATTCTGGAAAAAACCTAAAAAAATCCAGGTAAAAAATTCCAGGGATTCTCTCCTGTTAAGATGAAGAAAGAGCTGGAAAATCCTGGATAAAACAGGAAAAAAATCACAAAAAATCAGGAATTTTCTGCTTTTAAGATGCAAAAAAAGCTGGAAAATTCTGGAAAATTTGGGAAAAACCACACCAAAAAAACAGGGAAAAAACCCCAGGAATTCCCTCCCATTGAGATGGAAAAAGAGTCGGAAAATTGTGGGAAAAGCACCTCAAAAAACCAGAAAAAAACAGGAAAAAACCAGGAAAAAAATCAGAATTTCCCTCCCGGTCATGAGAAAAATGAGCTGGAAAATTCTGGGAAATTCTGGGAAAATTCTGGAAAATTCTGGAAAATTATCCTCAAAAACTCAGGATAAAAACAGGAAAAAAAAACCCAAAAATCAGGATTATTTTGCCATTAATGAGAAAGAAAAGCTGGAAAATCATGGGAAAACCACCCCAAAAAAAGAGGAAAAAAACACCAAAAATGTGGAATTTTCTCCCGTTAATGAGAGAAAAGAGCTGGAAAATTCTGGAAAAAAACCCCAAAAAAATCCAGGAAAAAAATTCCAGGGATTCTCTCCTGTTAAGGTGAAGAAAGAGCTGGAAAATCCTGGAAAAACCAGGGAAAAAAATCACAAAAAAATCAGGAATTTTCTCCTGTTAAGACGCAAAAAGAGCTGGAAAATTCTGGAAAATTCTGGAAAATTTGGGAAAATCCACCCCAAAAAACAGGAAAAAAAAACCAGGAATTCCCTCCCATTGAGATGGAAAAAGGGTCTGAAAATTGTGGGAAAAGCACCTCAAAAAACAGGAAAAAACAGGAAAAAATCAGGAAAAAATCAGAAATTCCCTCCCGGTCACGAGAAAAATGAGCTGGAAAATTCTGGGAAATTCTGGAAAATTCTCCTCAAAAACCCAGGATAAAAACAGGAAAAAAAACCCCAAAAATCAGATTTTTTTTGCCATTAATGAGAAAGAAAAGCTGGAAAATCATGGGAAAACCACCCCGAAAAAATTGGAAAAAAAACACCAAAAAATGTGGAATTTCCTCCCGTTAATGAGAGAAAAGAGCTGGAAAATTCTGGAAAAAACCCAAAAAAAATCCAGGAAAAAAATTCCAGGGATTCTCTCCTGTTAAGATGAAGAAAGGGCTGGAAAATCCTGGAAAAACCGGGGAAAAAACCAGGAAAAATCACAAAAAAATCAGGATTTTTTTCCTGTTAAGACGCAAAAAGAGCTGGAAAATTCTGGAAAATTTGGGAAAATCAACCCCAAAAAAACAGGGAAAAAACCCCAGGAATTCCCTCCCATTGAGATGGAAAAAGGGTTGGAAAATCGTGGGAAAAGCATCTCAAAAAACCAGAAAAAACCAGGAAAAAACCAGGAAAAAACCAGAAAAAAACCAGAAAAAAACAGGAAAAAATCAGGAAAAAAACCAGGAATTCCCTCCCGGTCACGAGAAAAATGAGCTGGAAAATTCTGGAAAATTCTGGAAAATTCTCCTCAAAAACCCAGGATAAAAACAGGAAAAAACCCCCAAAAATCAGGATTTTTTTTGCCATTAATGGGAAAGAAAAGCTGGAAAATCATGGAAAAACCACGCCAAAAAAAGAGGAAAAAAACACCAAAAAATGCGGAATTTCCTCCCGTTAATGAGAGAAAAGAGCTGGAAAATTCTGGAAAAACCCAAAAAAATCCAGGAAAAAAATTCCAGGGATTCTCTCTGTTAAGAGGAAGAAAGAGCTGGAAAATCCTGGAAAAAATGGGGAAAAAAACAGGAAAAATCACAAAAAAATCAGGAATTTTCTCCTGTTAAGACGGAAAAAGAGCTGGAAAATTCCAGAAAAACCACCCCAAAAATCCGGGAAAAAAATGGAAAAAAACCCGAGAAAAATCAGGAATTTCCTCCCACTAATGACAGAAAAAACCTTTGGAAAATTCTGGAAAAACCCAGGAAAATACTGCAAAAAACTCGGGAAAAAATGGAAAAAAAATGAGGAAAAAAACCCCGAAAAATCAGGAATTTTCTCCTGTTAAGACGGAAAAAGAGCTGGAAAATTCCGGAAAAACCACCCCAAAAACCCAGGAAAATCCACAAAAAATGAGGATTTTCCTCCCATTTGAGCTGGAAAATTCCAGAGGAACCACCCCAAAAAAACAAGAAAAAAAAAGGAAAAAAATCAGGATTTTCTTCCCATTAATGACAAAAAAGCCCCTGGAAAATTCTGGAAAAATCACCTGAAAAACGCAGAAAAAATGGAAAAACCCCAGAAAAAAAAACCCAAAAAATCAGCAATTTTCTCCCATTAATGGCAAAAATAAACCTGGAAAATTCTGGAAAAATCACCCCAAAAAACAGGAAAAAAATGAAAAAAAATGGGAAAAAACGGAAAAACCCCAGGGAAAAAAACCAGAAAAAAATCAGCAATTTCCTCCCATTAATGAGAAAAATAAACCTGAAATTCTGGAAAAATCACCCCAAAAAAAACAGGAAAAAAATGAAAAAAATGGGAAAAAAAACCAGGGGAAAAAAACGGAAAAAAATCAGCAATTTCCTCCCATTAATGACCAAAAAACCCCGGGAAAATTCTGGAAAAACCCAGGAAAATCCCACAAAAACCTCGGGGTTTTTTTCTCATTTGAGCTGGAAAATTCCGGACAAACCACCCCAAAACACCAGGAAAAAATGGAAAAAAAACAGGAAAAAAAAAGGAAAAAAATCAGGATTTTCCTCCCATTATTGGCAAAAATAAACCTGGAAAGTTCTGGGAAAATCACCTCAAAAACCAGGAAAAAAATGAAAAAAATGGGAAAAAATGGGAAAAACCCCAGAAAAAAACCCCGAAAAAGCCCAACAATTTTCTCCCATTAAAGACCAAAAAACCTCTGGAAAATTCTGGAAAACCCCAGGAAAACCCCACAAAAACCCCTCAGAATTTTTCTCCCGTTTGAGCTGGAAAATTCTGGAGGAAGCACCCCAAAAGCCCAGGAAAAAATGGAAAAAAAACAGGAAAAAAAGGGAAAAAAATCAGCAATTTCCTCCCATTAATGACAAAAATAAACCTGGAAATTCTGGAAAAATCACCCCAAAAATCGAGGAAAAAATGGAAAAACCCAGGAAAAAAACCTTAAAAAAATCAGCAATTTCCTCTCATTAATAACAAAAAACCTCTGGAAAATTTCGGAAAAATCACCCCAAAAAATCAGGAAAAATTGAAAAAAATGGGAAAAAAATGGAAAAAATCCAGGGAAAAAACCAGGAAAAAAATCAGTAATTTCCTCCCATTAATAACAAAAAAACCCCCCAAAAAAACTGGAAAATTCTGGAGAAACCACCCCAAAAACCCAGGAAAATCCCACAAAAACCTCAGGATTTTTGTCCCATTTGAGCTGGAAAATTCTGGAAAAACCACCCAAAAACCCAGGAAAAAACCTTAAAAAATCAGCAACTTCCTCCTATTAATGACAAAAAAACCCCTCTGGAAAATTCTGGAAAAACCACCCCAAAAACCAGGAAAAAAATGAAAAGAATAGGAAAAAAATAGAAAAAAAAACCAGAAAAAAAACCCCAAAACTCCAGCAATTTTCTCCCATTAATGACCAAAAAAAACCCTGGAAAATTCTGGAAAACCCCAGGAAAATCCCACAAAAAACTCAGAATTTTTCTCCCGTTTGAGCTGGAAAATTCTGGAGGAACCACCCGAAAAACCAGGAAAAAAAAGAAAAAAATCAGGATTTTCCTCCCATTAATGACAGAAAAACCCCTGGAAAATACTGAAAAAACCACCCCAAAAAACAGGAAAAAAATGAAAAAAATGGGGAAAAAATGGAAAAAACCCAGGGAAAAAAAACAGGAAAAAACCCAACAATTTCCTCCCATTAATGACCAAAAAAACCCCCTGGAAATTTCTGGAAAACCCCAAGAAAACCCCAGAAAAAAATTAGGATTTTCCTCCTGTTTGAGCTGGAAAATTCTGCAGGAACCACCCCAAAACACCAGGAAAAAATGGAAAAACCCCAGAAAAAAAACCCCAAAAAATCAGCAATTACCGCCCATTAATGACAAAAATAAACCTGGAAAGTCTGGGAAAATCACCCCAAAAACCAGGAAAAAAATGAAAAAAATAGGAAAAAATGGAAAAAACCCAGGGGAAAAAAAGGAAAAAAATCAGCAATTTCCTCCCATTAATGGCAAAAATAAACCTGGAAAATTCTGGAAAAATCACCCCAAAAATCGAGGAAAAAAATGGAAAAACCCAGGAAAAAAACCTTAAAAAAAAAATCAGCAATTTCCTCTCATTAATGACAAAAAACCCTGTGGAAAATTTTGGAAAAAACACCCCAAAAAATCAGGAAAAAATTGAAAAAATGGGAAAAAAATGGAAAAAACCCAGGGGAAAAAAAACCAGAAAAAAATAAATTTCCTCCCATTAATGACAAAAAAAACCCCCAAAAACCTGGAAAATTCTGGACAAACCACCCCAAAAACCCAGGAAAATCCCACAAAAAAACTCAGGATTTTTCTCCCGTTTGAGCTGGAAAGTTCTGGACAAACCACCCCAAAAACCCTGGAAAAAATGGAAAAAAAACAGGGAAAAAAAGGAAAAAAAAATCAGCAATTTCCTCCCATTAATGGCAAAAATAAACGTGGAAGATTCTAGAAAAATCACCCCAAAAATCCAGGAAAAAATGGAAAAACCCAGGAAAAAAAACCTTAAAAAAATCAGCAATTTCCTCCCATTAATGGCAAAAATAAACCTGGAAATTCCAGAAAAACCACCCAAAAACCAGGAAAAAAATGAAAAAAATGGGAAAAAAATGGAAAAAAACCCAGAAAAAAAACCCCCAAAAAATCAGCAATTTCCTCCCATTAATGACCAAAAAAACCTCTGGAAAATTCTGGAAAACCCCAGGAAAACCCCACAAGAAACTCAGAATTTTTCTCCCGTTTGAGCTGGAAAATTCTGCAGGAACCACCCCAAAAAAACCCAGGAAAAAAATGGAAAAACCCCAGAAAAAAAACCCCAAAACCCCAGCAATTTCCTCCCATTAATGACCAAAAAAACCCCTGGAAATTTCTGGAAAACCCCAAGAAAACCCCAGAAAAAATGAGAATTTCTGTCCCGAACCCCCGAGCTGCAGTTCCCGCTCTCACCTGCGGGGGCAGCGGTTGCTGCTGCAGCGCCGCCCGGCCCGGCAGCGCCAGCGGAGCCGCCCCGAACTGCGCCAGCAGCGCCGCCTGCCGGTTCTGCTGCAGCAACTGCACCGGGGGGGGGGAGAGAGAGAGGGGTCAGAGGGGATGGGGGATTTTGGGGGGGATTTGGGGATTTTTTTGGGGATTTTCGGGGTTTTTTGGGGGATTCCTGTACCTGCTGCTGTCCCTGCAGGGAATTTTAGGGATTTTTGGGAATTTTTTTTTGGGTTTTTTGGGGTTTATTTGGGGGATGTCGTTCCCGTCCCTGCTGCTGTCCCTGCAGGGAATTTTTAGGGATTTTTGGGGGATATTTTGGGGTTTTTTTGGGGGTTTTTTTTAGGAATGTCATTCCCATACCTGCTGCTGTCCCTGCAGGGATTTTTTAGGGATTTTTAGGGGATATTTTGGGGGATATTTTGGGGTTTTTTGGGGGTTTTTTTGGGGATGCTGTTCCCGTACCCTGCAGGGATTTTTTAGGGATTTTTAGGGGATATTTTGGGGGATATTTTAGGGGATATTTTGGGGTTTTTTTTAGGAATGTCATTCCCGTACCTGCTGCTGTCCCTGCAGGGATTTTTTAGGGATTTTTAGGGGATATTTTGGGGTTGTTTTTGGAGTTTTTTTTTAGGAATGTCATTCCCGTACCTGCTGCTGTCCCTGCAGGGATTTTTTAGGGATTTTTAGGGAATATTTTGGGTTTTTTTTAGGAATGTCATTCCCGTACCTGCTGCTGTCCCTGCAGGGATTCTATAGGGATTTTGGGGGATATTTTGGGATTTTTTTGGGGATTTTTTGGGACATCATTCCCATACCTGCTGCTGTCCCTGCAGGGATTTTTTAGGGATTTTTAGGGGATATTTTGGGGTTTTTTTGGGACGTCATTCCCGTACCTGCTGCTGTCCCTGCAGGGATTTTGGGGATTTTTCAGGGATTTTTTAGGGATTTTTTAGGGATTTTGGGGGGTTATTTAGGGTTTTTTTGGGACATCATTCCCATACCTGCTGCTGTCCTTGCAGGGATTTTGGGGATTTTTCAGGGATTTTTAGGGAATATTTTGGGATATTTTTGGGAACATCATTCCCATACCTGCTGCTGTCCCTGCAGGGATTTTGGGGATTTTTCAGGGATGTTTGGGGGATATTTAGGGTTTTTTGGGGAATTTTTTGGTTTTTTTTTGGGGATGCTGTTCCTGTACCTGCTGCTGTCCCTGCAGGGAATTTTTAAGGATTTTTAGGGTTTTTTTTTGGGATATTTTGGGGGTTTTTTTTAGGAATGTCATTCCCATACCTGCTGCTGTCCCTGCAGGGATTTTGGGGATTTTTCAGGGATTTTTAGGGGATATTTTAGGGTTTTTTTGGGATTTTTTGGGACATCATTCCCATACCTGCTGCTGTCCCTGCAGTCGCTGCTGCAGCTGCAGCCTCAGCTGGTTGGGGGCGCTGGGCCGGCTCAGGCCCGGCCGCGCCGGCATTCCCAGGGAATTGTTCTGGAACGTTCCGCGCGGCGCCGGCGGCGGAGGAGGAGGAGGAGGAGGAGCCGGAGGAGCCGGGCCGGGCACCGGGAGCGCTCCGAAGGGCGCCTTGGGCCGCAGCATTCCCGGGAAATTGCCGGGAGAGGCCGAGGAGGAGGAGGAGGAGGAGGTGGAGGAAGGGTTGGAGTTGTTGGAAGGCGGGAAGGGCTGTGCCGGGAACATTCCCGGTTTCGGCTGCTCCAGGAGCAGCGGCGCGGCCGCCGGCGCCGGCGGCTGGAATCGCTCCGGCAGCGCCTCCAGGCCCCCGCCCTGCGCCGGGAAAAACGGGATCAGGGGGGGTTCACGTGGAGCCAGGAATTCACACGGAGCTCGAAGATCCCACAGAGCCCAAAGATCGGATCCCAAAACTCCTTTGGATCCCAAAACTCCACTGGATCCCAAAATTCCCTCAGATCCCAACCCCAAATCCCATGGGAGACCGAAATGTCTTTGGATCCTGAAATCCCTTCGGATCCCGAAACTCCTTTGGATCCTAAAATTCCTATAGATCCCAACCCCAAATCCCATGGGATCCCAAAATCCCTTCGATCCCAAAACTCCTTCAGATCCCAAAGTTCCATCAGATCCCAACCCCAAATCCCACAAGAGCCTGAAATGTCTTCGGATCCCGAAATCCCTTCGGATCCCAAAACCTCTTCAGAACCCAAAATTCCTTCGGATCCCCAAATCCATGGGATCCCAAAACCTCTTCAGATCCCAAAACTCCTTCGGATCCCAAAATCCCCTCAGATCCCAACCCCAAATCCCACGGGAGCCCGAAATGTCTTTGAATCCCAAAACTCCTTCGGATCCCAAAACTCCTTCGGATCCCAAAATTCCCATAGATCCCAACCCAAAATCCCATGGGAACTCAAAATGTCTTTGAATCCCAAAACTTCTTCGGATCCCAAAACTCCTTCGGATCCCAAAGTTCCTTTAGATCCCAACCCCAAATCCCACAAGAGACCGAAATGTCTTTGAATCCCAAAACTCCTTCGGATCCCAAAACCCCTCAGATCCCAAAATCCCTTTGGATTCCAACCCAACATCGCATGGGAGCCCGAAATGTCTTCGGATCCCAAAACCTCTTCAGATCCCAAAACTCCTTCGAATCCCGAAGTTCCCACAGATCCCAACCCCAAAATCCCAGGGGAGCCCGAAACATCTTCGGATCCCAAAACTCCTTCGGATCCCGAAATCCCTTTGGATCCCAAAACTCCTTCAGATCCCAAAATTCCTTCAGATCCCAAAATTCCCATAGATCCCAACCCCAAATCCCACGGGAGACCAAAATGCCTTTGGATCCCGAAACCTCTTCATATCCCAAAACTCCTTCAGATCCCAACCCCAAATCCCATGGGAAGTCAAAATGTCTTTGAATCCCAAAATCCCTTTGAATCCCAAAACTCCTTCAGATCCCAAAATTCCTTCAGATCCCAACCCAAAATCCTATGGGATCCCAAAATCCCTTTGATCCCAATACTCCTTCGGATCCCAAAATTCCTTCAGATCCCAAAGTTCCCTCAGATCCCAACCCAACATCCCATGGGAGCCCAAAATGTCTTCAGATCCCAAAACCTCTTCAGATCCCAAAATTCCTTCGGATCCCCAAATCCCTTTGGATCCCAAAACTCCTTCAGATCCCGAAATGTCTTCAGATCCCAAAATTCCTTCAGATCCCAACCCCAAATCCCATGGGGTCCCAAAACGTCTTCGGATCCCAAAATCCCTCCAGACCTCAAAATCCCTTCGCATCCCAAAAATCCCTTTGGATCCCAAAATCCCTCAATTCCAAATCCCCTTGGATTCCTAAATCCCTTTGGATCCCAAAATTCTTCTGCAGATCCCAAAATCCCTTTGGATCCCCAAATCCCCAATTTTCCCCCAATTTTCCCCGCAATTTTTCCCAATTTTTTCCAATTTTTCCCCAGTTTTTTCCTGGTTTTCCTCAAATTTTTCCCCAAATTTTTCCCCATTTTCCCCCCAAGTTTTCCCCAATTTTTTCCCATTTTCCCCCAATTTTTTCCTGTTTTCCCCGATTTTTCCCCAATTTTTTCCCTTTTTTCCCCATATTTTCCCCAATTTTTTCCAATTCTTTCCCAATTTGTCCCCAATTTTTTCCTCTTTTTCCCCAATTTTTCCCCAAATTTTTCCCCATTATTTTCCCATTTTCCCCCAATTTCCCCCAAATTTTTCCCCAACTTTTCCCTCAAATTTTTCCCCATTTTTCCCTGAATTTTCCCCATTTTTTCCTGTTTTTCCCCAATTTTCCCCCAATTTTTCCAATTTTCCCCCATTTTTTCTCCAAATTTTTCCCCATTTTTTCCAGTTCTTTCCCAATTTTTCCCCATTTTTCCCCACTTTTCCCCCATTTTGTTCCCATTTTCCCCCAAATTTTCCCCGAATTTTCCCCAGATTTCCCAGTTCTTTCCCGATTTTTCCCCAATTTTCCCCCATTTTTTTCTCTTTTTCCCCAATTTTTCCCCAAATTTTCCCCATTTTTCTCCCAATTTTCCCCAAATTTTCCCCAATTTTTTCTGCAATTTCCCCCCATTTTTTTCCCATTTCCCCCAATTTTCCCCCAATTTCCCCCCAATTTTCCCTGAAATTTTCCCCATTTTTCCTCCAATTTTTCCTCCAATTTCCCCTCAACTTTTCCCTCCATTTTCCCCCAATTTTCCCCCCAATTTTCCCCCAATTTTCCCCAATTTCCCCTCAATTTTTCCCAATTTTCCCTCCATTTTTTCCAATTTTTCCTCAATTTCCCCCAATTTTTCCCCAATTTTCTCTCAATTTTCCCCACATTTTCCCCCAATTTTTCCCCCATTTTCCCCCCCAATTTTTCCCAACTTTCCCCCCAACTTTTCCCCAATTTTCCCTCAATTTTCCTCCATTTTTTTCCCATTCTTCCCCCGATTTTCCCCCAACTTTCCCCCAATTTCCCCCAACTTTTCCCCAACTTTTCCCCAATTTTTCCCCCAGCTTTTCCCCCAACTTTTCCCCCATTTTTCCCCAACTTTCCCTCCATTTTCCCCCAATTTTCCCCAACTTTCCCCCAATTTTTCCCCAAATTTTCCCCCAATTTTCCCCCCAATTTTTCTCCATTTTTTCCCAATTTCCCCTCAAATTTTTCCCCAATTTTCCCCCAATTTCCCCCAATTTTCCCTCGATTTTCCCCAACTTTTCCCCCATTTTTCCCCATTCTTCCCCCAATTTTTCCCCCATTTTCCCCCCATTTTCTCCCATTTCCCCCCAATTTTTTCCCATTTTCCCCACTTTTTCCCCATTTTGTTCCCATTTTCCCCCAATTATTCCCCGAATTTTTCCCCATTTTTCCCAGTTCTTTCCCAATTTTTCCCCATTTTTTTCCTATTCTTCCCCATTTTTCCCCGATTTTTTCTCAACTTCCCCTCAATTTTTCCCCAATTTTCCCTCCATTTCTCCCAATTTTCCCCCAATTTTTCCCCATTTTTTTCCCATTTTCCCCCCAATTTCCCCCCAACTTTTCCCTCAATTTCCCCCATTTTTTCCCCATTTTTTCCCATTTTCCCCCCATTTTCCCCCATTTTTCCCCCAATTTTCCCCAAATTTTTCCCCTTTTTTTCCAGTTTTTGCCCAATTTCCCCCCAATTTTTCCCAATTTTTCCCCAATTTCCCCTCAATTTTTTCCCAATTTCCCCCTATTTTCCCCAATTTTCCCCAATTTTTTCCCCTATTTCCCCCATTTTTTTCCAGTTCTTTCCCAATTTTTCCCCAATTTTCCCTCCATTTTTCCCAATTTTTCCCTCAATTTCCCCCCAATTTTTTCCCATATTTTCCCCATATTTTCTCTGAATTTTTCTCAATTTTCCCCCAATTTCCCCCCAACTTTCCCCCGATTTTTCCCCGATTTTTTTCCCATTTTCCCCCCAATTTTCCCCCAATTTTCCCTCCATTTTTTCCCCATTCTTCCCCTAATTTTCCCCCATTTTTCCCCCAACTTTCCCCCAATTTTTCCCCAACTTTTCCTTAATTTTCCCCAATTTCCCCCAATTTTTCCCCATTTTTTTCCCATTCTTCCTCGTTTCCCCCCAATTTTCCCTCAATTTCCCCCCAATTTTTTCCCACATTTTCCCTAATTTTTCCCCAATTTTTTCCTGTTTTTCCCCAAATTTTTCCCCCATTTTTCCCCATTTCCCCCAACTTTCCCCCAACTTTCCCCAATTTTCCCCCAATTTTCCCCCATTTTTTCCCATTTTCCCCCCAACTTTCCCCCATTTTCCCCCCAACTTTTCCCCCAATTTTTTCCTGTTTTTCCCCAAATTTTCCCCCAGTTTTTTCCCCATTTTTCCCCGATTTTTCCCCCATTTTTCCCCCAATTTCCCCCATTTTTTCCCCAATTTTCCCCCCAATTTTCCCAAATTTTTCCCCCAATTTTTCCCCATTTTCCCCCAACTTTCCCCCAATTTTCTGCCAATTTTTCCCCATTTTTCCCCGATTTTTTCCCCATTTTTCCCCCATTTCCCCCCCATTTTTTCCCCATTTTCCCCCATTTTCCCCTCATTTCCCCCCCAATTTCCCCCAACTTTTCCCTCCAATTTAACCCAATTTTTCCCCATTTTTCCCCGATTTCCCCTCAAATTTTCCCAATTTCCCCCATTTTCCCCAACTTTTCCCCAATTTCCCCTCAAATTTTCCCCAATTTTCCCTCCTTTTTTCCCAATTTTTCCCTCAATTTCCCCCCAATTTTTTCCCATATTTTCCCCATATTTTCTCCAAATTTTTCCCAATTTTTCCCCATTTTTTCCCCCATTTCCCCCCAACTTTCCCCCCATTTTCCCCCAATTTTTTTTCCTGTTTTCCCCACTTTCCCGGGCCTGCGTTGTTTCCCACCCACCTGGAGCAGTTTGTCGATGCCGAGGGCTCGGTCCAGCTCGGCCAGCTCGGTCTCGTCCCTGCCGCTGAGGAAGTTCACCAGCTGCTCCAGCAGCGCCTTCTCATCGCTGCGGCCCTCGGCAGTGCTGGGCGGGCACAGCAGCTCCTCCAGACCGCAGGGACTGACAGCAGGGAAACAATGGGAATAACAATGGGAATTGGCATTGGGAATAACGGGAATGGGGAACAATGGGCGGGCACAGCAGCTCCTCCAGACCGCAGGGGCTGAACCGGGAACAGCACCGGGAATAACAACGGGAATAATGGGAATGGGAACAATGGGCGGGCACAGCAGCTCCTCCAGACCGCAGGGACTGACAGCGGGGGAAACAACGGGAATAACAACGGGAATTGTCACTGGGAACAGCGGGAATGGGAATGGGGAACAATGGGAATGGGAACAATGGGCTGACACAATGGGCGGGCACAGCAGCTCCTCCAGACCGCAGGGGCTGAGCCGGGGAAACAACGGGAATTGGCATTGGGGACAATGGGAATTGTCACTGGGAACAATGGGAATTGGCATTGGGGACAGCGGGAATGGGAATGGGAACAATGGGCGGGCACAGCAGCTCCTCCAGACCGCAGGGGCTGCGCCGGGAACAACAACGGGAATAACGGGAATAACAACGGGAATAACGGGAATAACGGGGATTGGCATTGGGAACAATGGGAATGGGAACAATGGGAATGGGGAACAATGGGAATGGGGAACAATGGACGGGTACAGCAGCTCCTCCAGACCGCAGGGACTGAACCGGGAATAACAACAGGAATAACAACGGGAATAATGGGAATTGGCATTGGGAATAACGGGAATTGGGAACAATGGGAATGGGGAACAATGGGAATGGGAATGGGGAACAATGGGAATGGGAACAATGGACGGGCACAGCAGCTCCTCCAGACCGCAGGGACTGACAGCGGGGAAACAACGGGAATTGGCATTGGGGACAATGGGAATGGGGAACAATGGGAATGGGAATTGGGAACAATGGAATGGGAATGGGGAACAATGGGAATGGGAACAATGGGAATTAGGAACAATGGGAATGGGAATGGGAACAATGGGAATGGGAACAATGGGCTGACACAATGGGCGGGCACAGCAGCTCCTCCAGACCGCAGGGACTGAACCGGGAATAACAACGGGAATAACACCGGGAATAACGGGAATTGGCATTGGGGACAACGGGAATGGGAATTGGGAACAACGGGAATGGGAATGGGGAACAATGGGAATTGTCATTGGGAAAAAATGGGAATGGGAATGGGGAACAATGGGAATGGGAATTAGGAACAATAGGAATACGAATTGGGAACAACGGGAATTGGGAACAATGGGAATTGTCACTGGGAACAATGGGAATTGTCACTGGGAACAATGGGAATGGGAATGGGAACAATGGGAATGGGAACGGGGACAGCGGGAATGGGAATTGGGGGAAATGGGAATTGTTGCTGGGACAATGGGAATTGTCATTGGGAACAACGGGAATGGGAATGGGGAACAACGGGAATTGTCACTGGGGAAATGGGAATTGTCCTTGGAAACAATGGGAATTGTCATTGGGAACAATGGGAACTGTCACTGGGAACAATAGGAATAGGAATTGGGAACACGGGAATTGGGAACAATGGCAATTGTCATTGGGGGGAAACGGGAATTGCCATTGGGAACAAAGGGAATGGGAATTGGGAACAATGGGAATGGGAATGGGGAACAGCGGGAATGGGAATGGGGAACAGCGGGAATTGTCATTGGGGAAATGGGAATTGTCACGGGGAGCAATGGGAATGGGAATGGGGAACAATGGGAATGGGAATTGGGGGAAATGGGAATTGTCACTGGGAACAATGAGAATTGTCATTGGGAACAATGGGAATGGGAATGGGGAACTATGGGAATTGTCACTGGGGAAATGATGGGAATTTTCATTGGGGGAAAATGGGAATTGTCATTGGGGAAATGGGAACAGCGGGAATGGGAATGGGGAACAACGGGAATGGGAATTGGGGGAAATGGGAATTTTCATTGGGAAATGATGGGAATTTTCATTGGGGGAAATGGGAATTGTCACTGGGAACAATGGGAATTGTCATTGGGAAATGATGGGAATTTTTGTTGGGAAAAAAGAGGAATTGTCATTGGGAAAAGGGGAATTTGTGAGGGGAAATGGGAATTTTCATTGGGGGAAATGGGAATTGTCACTGAGAACAATGGGAATTGTCATTGGGAAATGATGGGAATGGGAATTGGGAACAACGGGAATTGTCACTGGGAACAATGGGAATGGGAATGGGGAACAATGGGAATGGGAATGGGGAACAATGGGAATGGGAATGGGGAACAATGGGAATGGGAATGGGGAACAATGGGAATTGTCACTGGAGAAATGGGAATGGGAATTGGGAACAACAGGAATGGGAATTGGGAACAACGGGAATTGTCACTGGGAACAACGGGAATGGGAATGGGGAACAATGGGAATTGGCATTGGGAACAATGGGAATTGTCACTGGGAACAGCAGGAATTGGAATGGGGACAGTGGGAATGGGAACAATGGGAATGAGAATGGGGAACAATGGGAATGGGGTGCAATGGGAATGGGCATGGGAACAATGGGAATGGGGAACAATGGGAATGGGGTGCAATGGGAATGGGTACAATGGGCTGACACAATGGGCGGGCACAGCAGCTCCTCCAGACCGCAGGGACTGCGCCGGGGAAACAACGGGAATTGGCATTGGGAATAACGGGAATTGTCATGGGGAACAATGGGAATGGGAATGGGGAACAATGGGAATTGTCACTGGGGGAAATGGGAATTTTCATTGGGAAGAACAGGAATTGTCACTGGGAACAAAGGGAATGGGAACTGGGAACAATGAGAATGGGAATGGGAACAGCGGGAATGGGAATGGGGAACAGCAGGAATGGGAATTGGGGGACAATGGGAATTGTCACTGGGAACAGCGGGAATGGGAATTGGAACAACGGGAATGGGAATTGGGGGAAATGGGAATGGGAATTGGGAACAATGGGAATTGTCACTGGGGAAATGATGGGAATTGTCATTGGGGGAAAATGGGAATTGTCACTGGGAAGAATGGGAATTGTCACTGGGAAAAAATGGGAATGGGAATGGGGAACAATGGGAATGGGAATGGGAACAATGGGAATGGGGAACAATGGGAATGGGAATTGGGAACAATGGGAATTGTCACTGGGAACAACGGGAATTGTCACTGGGAACAACGGGAATTGGCATTGGGAACAACGGGAATTGGCATTGGGAACAACAGGAATTTGTGAGGGGAAAATGGGAATTGTCACTGGGAAACAATGGGAATTTTCATTGGGAAATGATGGGAATTTGCGATGGGGAACAATGGGAATTGTCATTGGGGGAAATGGGAATTTGTGAGGGGAAAATGAGAATTGTCATTGCGAACAACGGGAACGGTCATTGGGGAAATGGGAATGGAATGGGGAACAACAGGAATGGGAATTGGAACAACGGGAATTGTCACTGGGAACAATGGGAATGGGAAGGGGGAACAATGGGAATGGGAACGATGGGAATGGGAATGGGAACAATGGGAATTGGGAACAATGGGAACGGGGAACAATGGGAACAATGGGAATGGGGAACAATGGGAATGGGGAACAATGGGAATGGGGAACAATGGGAATGGGAATGGGAACAATGGGAATGGGAATGGGGGAAATGCGAATTGTCACTGGGAAATGATGGGGATGGGAATTGGGAACAATGGGAATTGTCATTGGGAAAAAATGGGAATTGTCACTGGGAACAATGGGAATTGTCATTGGGAAAAATGGGAATTGTCACTGGGAACAATGGGAATTGTCATTGGGAAAAAATGGGAATGGGAATGGGGAACAATGGGAATTGTCATTGGGAAAAACGGGAATTGTCATTGGGGGAAATAGGAATTGTCATTGGGAACAATGTGAATGGGAATTGAGAACAACGGGAATTGGGAACAATGGTAATGGGGAACAATGGGAATGGGAGCAATGGGCTGACACAATGGGCGGGCACAGCAGCTCCTCCAGCCTGCACGGGCTGCACCGGGAACAACACCGGGAATTGGCATTGGGGACAACGGGAATGGGAATGGGGACAGCGGGAATGGGAACAATGGGAATTGTCATTGGGAACAATGGGAATGGGCATTGGGAACAATGGGAATGGGGAACAATGGGAATTGGGAACAATGGGAATTGGGAACAATGGGCGGGCACAGCAGCTCCTCCAGACCACAGGGACTAAACCGGGAATAACAACGGGAATAACAACGGGAATAACGGGAATTGGCATTGGGAATAACGGGAATTGGCATGGGGAACAATGGGAATTGTCATGGGGAACAATGGGAATGGGAACAATGGGAATAACGGGAATGGGAATGGGGAACAATGGGAATGGGAATGGGGGACAATGGGAATGGGGATGGGAAGAATGGGAATGGGGGACAATGGGAATTGGGAACAATGGGAATTGTCATTGGGGGAAAATGTGAATTGGCATTGGGAACAATGGGAATTGTCACTGGGAACAATCGGAATGGGAATTGGGAACAATGGGAATTGTCATTGGGGGAAAACGGGAATTGTCACTGGGAACAACGGGAATGGAAATGAGGAACAATGGGAATGGGAATTGGGAACAATGGGAATTGTCATTGGGAACAATGGGAATGGGAATGGGGAACAATGGGAATTGTCATTGGGAACAATGGGAATGGGAATGGGGAACAATGGGAATTGTCATTGGGAACAGTGGGAATGGGAATGGGGACAGCGGGAATGGGAATTGGGAACAATGGGAATTGTCATTGGGGGAAAACAGGAATTGGCATTGGGAACAATGGGAATGGGAACAGCGAGAATGGGAACAGTGGGAATGGGAATGGGGAACAACAGGAATTGCCACTGGGGAAATGGGAATTCCCAAATATTAATGGGAATTTGTGAGGGGAAAATGGGAATTTCTGATGGAAAATGGGAATTTTCATTGGGAAAAAGGGGAATTGTCATTGGGAAAAGGGGAATTTGTGATGGGAAAATGGGAATTTTCATTGGGAACGGTCACTGGGAACAATGGGAATGGGAATTGGGAAAAAAATGGGAATGGGAATGGGGAACAGCGGGAATTGTCACTGGGAAATACAGGAATTTGTGACGGGAAAAATGGGAATTTCAGCCTGGGTTTGGGAAGGACGGACAGACAGACAGACAGAGGGAGGGACAGACGGACAGACTCAGTTTGGGAAGGAGGACGGACGGACGGACAGAGAGACGGACGGGTTTGGGAAGGACGGACAGAGGGACGGACGGACAGACGGACGGACACACAGACAGAGGGACAAAGGGACGGACGGACGGATGGATGGATGGACAGACACACAGACGGAGGGACAGAGGGACAGACAGACAGACAGAGGGACAGACGGAGGGACAGACACACAGCCGGACACCCAGCCGGACTCAGGGTCCGTCACTCACTCGTCGGCCTTGGCCGCGTTCCCCCGGGGCAGCCCCGGCTCGGCCCAGGGCAGCAGCGGCTCCGCCAGCCCCAGCCCCGCCTCCGGCACCGGCACCGGGCACAGATCCAGCTCCGGCAGCCCTGGGGGGGGAGAAATTAATTAATCTGATTGTTAATTAACCCAAACATTAACTATGGAAATTAATGAAACCAAAAATTAATGGGGATTAAACCAAATAATGGGAATTCCCCAGCCCCAGCGCCGCCTCCGGCACCGGCACCGGGCACAGATCCAGCTCCGGGATTCCTGAGGGGAGGAATTAATTAACCCAAATGTTAATTAATCCAAATGCTAGCAATTAATGAAACCAAATATTAACGGGAATTAACCCCCAAATAACGGGAATTCCCCAGCCCCAGCGCCGCCTCCGGCACCGGCACCGGGCACAGATCAGCTCCGGCAGCCCTGGGGGGCGGAAATTAATTAACCCAAATGTTAATTAATCCAAATGCTAGCAATTAATGAAACCAAATATTAACGGGAATTAACCCCAAAAACAATGGGAATTCCCCAGCCCCAGCGCCGCCTCCGGCACCAGCACCGGGCCCAGATCCAGCTCCGGGATTCCTGAGGGCAGAAATTAATTAACCCCAACGTTAATTAACCCAAATATTAACGATGGGAATTAATTAAACCAAATATTAATGGTAATTAAAGCAAATATTAATGGGAATTCCCCAGGCCTGGCACGGCCAGAGCCGCCTCTGGCACCGGCCCCAGCTCTGGAATTCCTGAGGGGAAAAATAATTAAATCAAAGTTAACGGGGATTAATTAACCCAAAAATTAATGATGGGAATTAATTAACCCCAAATATTAATGGGAATTCCCCAGGCCCGGCACAGCCAGAGCCGCTTCTGGCACCTGGAATTCCTGAGGGGAAATTAATTAAACCAAAATTAATGGGGATTAATTAACCCAAAAATTAACGATGGCAATTAATTAAACCAAAAATTAACGGGAATTCTGCAGCCCTGGCATTCCTGAGGGGAAACGGGAAAAATAATGAGAACTGAGTCAAAAAATAACGGGAATTAATTAAAGCAAAAAATACTGGCAGTTAATTAAAAAATAATGAGAATTAATTACACCAGAAAATAATGGGAATTAAACCAATTCTTTTCCAGCTGGGAATTCCCATATTCCCACTTTCCCTGGATTCCCGTGGTTTTAGCTGGGAATTCCCAAATTTCCCGGTTGGAATTCCCATTTTTCCAGGTGAAAATTCCCAGTTTTTCCCAGATTCTCGTGGTTTTGGCTGGAAATCCCCAGTTTTCCAGGTGGGAATTCCCGGTTTTCCAAATGAAAATTCCCATTTTTCAGGTGAAAATCCCCATTTTTCCAGGGGAAAATTCCCAGTTTTCCCCGGATTCCCGTGGTTTTAGCTGGGAATTCCCAAATTTCCTGGTTGGAATTCCCATTTTTCCAGGGGAGAATTCCCATTTTCCAAATGAAAATTCCCATTTTTCCAGGGGACAATTCCCATTTTTCAGGTGAAAATTCCAATTTTTCCAACCGGGAACTGCCAGATTCCCATTTTTCCCCGGATTCCCAGGTTTTTGCCTGGAAATTTCCAAATTTCCAGGTGAGAATTCCCATTTTTCCAAATGAAAATTCCCATTTTTCCAGGGGACAATTCCCATTTTTCAGGTGAAAATCCCAGTTTTCCAGCTGGGAACTGCCAGATTCCCATTTTTCCCCCGCATTCCCAGGTTTTTGGCCGGGAATTCCCAAATTTCCTGGTTGGAATTCCCATTTTTCCAGGGGAGAATTCCCAGTTTTCCAAATGAAAATTCCCATTTTTCCAGGTGAGAATTCCCATTTTTCCAACCGGGAACAACCAGATTCCCATTTCTCCCTGGATTCCCGAGGTTTTGGCTGAGAATTCCCAAATTTCCCAGTTGGAATTCCCATTTTCCAGGGGAGAATCCCCATTTTTCCAACCAGGAATTCCCATTTTTCCAGCTGGGAACTCCCAGATTCCCATTTTTCCCCGGATTCCCAGGTTTTTGGCTGGAAATTCCCAATTTTCCTGGTTGGAATTCCCATTTTTCCAGGGGACAATTCCCATTTTTCCAGGTGAGAATTCCCAGGTTTCCAGCTGGGAATTGCCAGATTCCCATTTCTCCCCGGATTCCCGTGGTTTTAGCTGGGAATTCCCAAATTTCCTGGTTGGAATTCCCATTTTTCCAGGGGAAAATTCCCATTTTTCCAAATGAAAATTCCCATTTTTCCAGCTGGGAATTCCCATTTTTCCAGGGGACAATTCCCAGTTTTCCAGGTAAAAATTCTGATTTTTCCAACCAGGAATTCCCATTTTTCCAGGTCAGAATTCCCATTTTTCCAGCTGGGAACTGCCAGATTTCCATTTTTTCCCTGGATTCCCGTGGTTTTGACTGGGAATTCCCAAATTTCCCGGTTGGAATTCCCAGATTTTCAGGGGAGAATTCCCATTTTTCCAAATGAAAATTCCCATTTTTCCAAATGAAAATTCCCACTTTCCAGCTGGGGATTCCCAAATTCCCATTTTTCTCCCGCATTCCCAGGTTTTTGGCTGGAAATTCCCAAATTTCCCAGTTGGAATTCCCATTTTTCCAGGTGAAAATTCCCATTTTTCCAAATGAAAATTCCCATTTTTCAGGTGAGAATTCCCAGGTTTTCAGGTGAAAATCCTGATTTTTCCAGGGGAAAATTCCCATTTTTCCAACCGGGAACTGCCAGATTCCCATTTTTTCCCTGCATTCCCAGGTTTTTGGCTGGGAATTCCCAAATTTCCCGGTTGGAATTCCCATTTTTCCAGGTGAAAATTCCCATTTTTCCAAATGAAAATTCCCATTTTTCCAGGTGCGAACTGCCAGATTCCCAGTTTTTCCCCAGATTCCCAGGTTTTCGGCTGGGAATTCCCAAATTTCCAGGTGAAAATTCCCATTTTTCCAGGTGAGAATTCCCAGTTTTCCCCAGATTCCTGTGGTTTTAGCTGGGAATTCCCAAATTTCCAGGTAAAAATTTCGATTTTTCCAGCTGGAAATTCCCAATTTTCCAAATGAAAATTCCCATTTTTCCAACCGGGAACTGCCCAATTCCCATTTTTCCCCAGATTCCCGGGTTTTTGGCCGGGAATTCCCAAATTTCCCAGTTGAAATTCTCGTTTTTCCAGGTGAGAATTCCCAGTTTTCCAGCCGGGAACTGCCACATTCCCATTTCTCCCTGCATTCCCAGGTTTTTGCCTGGAAATTCCCAATTTTCCAGCTGGGAATTCCCAGTTTTCCAGGGGAAAATTCCCATTTTTCCAAATGAAAATTCCCATTTTTCCAGCTGGGAACTGCCAGATTCCTCTTTTTCCCTGGATTCCCGGGTTTTTGCCTGGAAATTCCCAAATTTCCCGGTTGGAATTCCCATTTTACCAGGGGAAAATTCCCATTTTTCCAAATGAAAATTCCCATTTTTCCACCTGGAAATTCCCATTTTTCCAAATGAAAATTCCCAGTTTTCCAGCTGGGAATTCCCAAATTCCCATTTTTCCCCGCATTCCCAGGTTTTTGGCAGAAATTCCCAAATTTCCCAGTTGCTTTCCAGGTTTGATCCCACTCCCAGAATTCCAAACATTCCCAGATTTCCCAGAATTCCCGCCATTCCCAAAATTCCCAGAATTCCCGGAATTTCTGGAATTCCCGTACCCGTGGGGGCTCTGGCGGCCGTGCTGGGCTGCAGGGGGCTCACTCCCGCCATTCCCGCCATTCCCGACATTCCCGACATTCCCGACATTCCGGAGTCGTTCCGCTCGGCGCCGCAAATCCCGGGAATCGGCGCCGATTTCTCCAAGGAGGGGAGGAGCTGATCCAGCTGCTCCAGCTCGGCCGAGAACTGCGGGGGGAGGGGAGGGAAAAAAATCCGGGAATCAGCCGGGAAAAATATCCGGGAATTCCCAAAATTCCCAGGGAAAAGGAGGAGAAAATCCTGGGATGAGGCGGAGCCCAAATTCCTGGGGAAATTCCCAGAATTCCCAGGGAAAAGAAGGGAAAAAATCCTGGAATCAGCTCCTGGAGAAGCTCCCAAAATTCCCAAGATTCCCAAAATTCCCAAGGAAAAGAAGGAAAAATCCTGGAATGAACCAGAGACTGAATTCCTGGGGAAATTCCCAAAATCCCCAGGAAAAAGAAAGAGAAAAAAAATCTGGGAATCAGCCAGGAAAAATCCAGGAATTCCCAAAATTCCCAGGGAAAAGAAGGAAAAATCCTGGAATCAAATGGGAAAAAAACCTGGAATGATTCCCAGAATTCCCGGAATTCCCAAGGAAAAGAAGAGAAAAAAATCCGGGAATGAGCCGGGAAAAATCCTGGAATGGGCCTAGAAAAATCCTGGAATGAACCAGAGCCCAAATTCCTGGGGAAATTCCCAAAATTCCCAGGGAAAAGAAAGAGAAAAAAATCCAGGAATGAGCCGGGAAATATCCTGGAATGGGCTCGGAAAAATCCTGGAATGAACCAGATCCCAAATTCCTGGGGAAATTCCCAAAATTCCCAGGGAAAAGGAGGAGAAAAAAATCTGGGAATCAGCCAGGAAAAATCCTGGGAAAATCCCCAGGGGTTTTTATGGAATTCGGGGATAGAAAAGGGAGGGAAGACCCTTCCTGGAGTCCCCAATTCCCAAAATCCCTTCCCGGACAGGAGCGGGGATGGGGCTGGAACTGATCCCAGGCTGGGGATGGAGGGAATTGGGCGGCAATCCCGATCCCAATCCCATCCCCAACCCCAATCCCAACCCCAATCCCATCCCAATCCCGATCCCGATCCCAATCCCAATCCCATTCCCATTCCCATCCCAATCCCAACCCCAACCCCAATCCCAACCCCAATCCCAATCCCAACCCCAATCCCATCCCAATCCCGATCCCGATCCCAATCCCAATCCCATTCCCATTCCCATCCCAATCCCAACCCCAACCCCAATCCCATCCCAATCCCAATCCCATCCCAATCCCGATCCCAACCCCAATCCCAATCCCAGCCCCAACCCCAATCCCAATCCCAACCCCAACCCCAATCCCAACCCCAATCCCAACCCCAATCCCAACCCCAATCCCAATCCCAATCCCATCCCAATCCCATCCCAACCCCAGCCCCAATCCCAACCCCACCCCAATCCCAACCCCAATCCCAACCCCAATCCCAACCCCAATCCCAATCCCAGCCCCAATCCCATCCCAAGACCAATCCCAATCCCAACCCCAATCCCAATCCCAATCCCATCCCAACCCCAATCCCAATCCCAACCCCAATCCCATCCCAATCCCAATCCCAGCCTCAATCCCAACCCCAATCCCAATCCAACCCCAATCCCATCCCAATCCCATCCCAACCCCAATCCCAACCCCAACCCCAATCCAATCCCAATCCCAATCCAACCCCAATCCCATCCCAATCCCAACCCCAATCCCATCCCAACCCCAATCCCATCCCAATCCCAACCCCATCCCAACCCCAATTCCCCGCTAAATCGGCACCAATCCTGCAAACAACTCCCAAAACCCCCAACACCTCCACACCCCCAAACCCCCCAACCCCACATCATCCAACCCTCCCCAAAAATCCCCCAAAAAAACCCCAAATCCCGACAATTCCCGGTCTCTCCCTCCCTCACCTGCCCCGGCGCCGCCGGCTCCACCTTCACCTCCTCAGCCACACCCGCGGGCGCCGCCTTTGCCGGCGCTGCCGGGCACGGCTCCGGCGCTTCCGCCTTCTCCGCCTTCACCTTCACCTCCTCCAGCCCCAGCCCGGCTCCGGCTCCGGCTCCGGCTCCGGCCCCGGCCCCGGCTCCGGCCGCCGCCGCCTCCTTCTCGTCCTTGTCCAGCAGGTACCGCAGCAGCTGGTGATCCTTGCACTCCTTCCTCTTCTCCGACAGCTCCGCCGACATTCCCGGCGCCATTCCCGGCGCGTTCCCGCTCGGATCTTTCCTTTCTTGCTCGGCGTTGGCGTCGGAGGGGCTGCCCTCCTGCAGCAGGCGGTGCAGGATCTTGTGGCGCTCGGTCAGCGAGCTGTGCGCCGACGGGCAGCCCGGCGTTCCGCCGGCGTTATTCCCGGCGTTATTCCCGGAGGAATCCTTGGAAGCGGCCTCGGCCTCGGCGTGGTGCCGCAGCTGCTGCTCGGCCGTGCTGGCCAGGAGCTGCACCAGGCGCTGGCTGGTGCCCGCCGGGCATTTGGCGCCGTCGGAACCCTCAGCGTTGGCGATTCCCGGCATTCCCGCCATTCCCGCGTTCTCCGCCGTTTTCTCGGCGTCCGCCGCCGCCGTTTCCGACGGCGCCGTTTCCTTGGCGGGATCTTTCCCGGAGTCCGCTTTGGCCGCCGCCAGGCGACCGGGAGAGCTTTGGGAAGCGGCGGCGGCTCCTCTTGGGAACGCCGGCGTCGGATTTTCGGCGGTGCCGGTGGCGGGGAAAGGCCGGGAATTCGGGAAAGGAGCTCGAGCTCCCCGAACCACGGGCGGCATTCCCGGGCTGCCGCGGTGCTGCCGCGGGGGCAGGAATTGTGCCGGCATTCCCGGGGGAGCGGCGGCGTTGACGGGGGAGCCGTGGGGCAGGGAATTGCCGGCGGGATTTTGGGAAGAGGAGGATGAGGATGCCAGAGGGTGATTCCCGAAGGAGCCGGCGGGGTGAGGCGAGGCCGCCGAGCCGTTGGGAGGAGCAGCGGGAACGGGAACGGGAACGGGAACGGGAGGAGGAGGCAGCGGCGACATTCCCGGGGAAAGGTTGGGATTCAGCGCCGGGCCCAGCCGGGGGAGGCCGTCCTGGGCCGGGAGGATCCCGTGATCCCTGCGGGGGGAGGGGGGGAAAAAGAGGAAAAACCAAAAAAATAAAATGAAAATCCAAGGAAAAGTCGCGAGTTTTGGGTTTTTTTCCTGGATTTTTCTTGGTGTTGTCCGGGGCCGTTCCCTGCTGGGAATTCCAGAGGCTCCCGGTGTTTCTCTGGGTCTGGAATTCCCAAATCCTGCTCCGACAGCAGCAGGAATCCCAAAAATTCCCTGCTCAGAATTCCGGCTTCTCCAACCCCTTTGTCCGGGTCTGGAATTCCCAAATCTCGATCCTAAAGCAGGAATCCCAAAAATCTCCTGCTGGGAATTCCCAGATCCTGCTCCGACAGCAGCAGGAATCCCAAAAATTCCCTGCTGGGAATTCCAGAGGCTCCCGGCGTTTCTCTGGGTCTGGAATTCCCAAATTCCGCTCCGACAGCAACAGGAATCCCGAAAATTCTCTGCTGGGAATTCCGGCTTCTCCAATCCCTTTCTCTGGATTTGGAATTCCCAAATCCTGCTCCGACAGCAACAGGAATCCCAAAAATTCCCTGCCTGGAATTCCAGAGGCTCCAAACCTTGTCCAGGTTTGGAATTCCCAAATCCTGCTCCGACAGCAGTAGGAATCCAAAAAATCCCTGCCTGGAATTCCCAAATTCTGCTCTGACAGCAGCAGAAATCCCGAAAATTCCCTGCTGGGAATTCCAGAGGCTCCAACCCCTTTCTCTGGATTTGGAATTCCCAAATCCTGCTCCGACAGCAGCAGGAACCCCAAAAATTCCCTGCTGGGAATTCCAGAGGCTCCAACCCCTTTGTCCAGGTCTGGAATTCCCAAATCCTGCTCCAATGGCAGGAAGGATCCCAAAAATTCCCTGCTGGGAATTCCAGAGGCTCCCGGAGTTTCTCTGGGTCAGGAATTCCCAAATCCTGCTCTGACAGCAGCAGAAATCCCAAAAATTCCCTGCCTGGAATTCCAGAGGCTCCAACCCCTGTCAAAGTCTGGAATTCCCAAATCCTGCTCCAATGGCAGGAAAGATCCCAAAAATTCCCTGCTGGGAATTCCAGAGGCTCAAAACCTTGTCCAGGTTGGGAATTCCCAAATTCCTGCTCCGACAGCAGCAAAAATCCCAAAAATTCCCTGCTGGGAATTCCCAAATCCTGCTCTGACAGCAGCAAAAATCCCAAAAATTCCCTGCCTGGAATTCCAGAGGCTCCAACCCCTGTCAAGGTCTGGAATTTCCAAATCCTGCTCCAATGGCAGGAAAGATCCCAAAAATTCCCTGCTGGGAATTCCGGCAGCTCCAACCCCTTTCTCCGGGTTTGGAATTCCCAAATCCTGCTCTGACAGCAGCAGAAATCCCAAAAATTCCCTGCTGGGAATTCCAGAGGCTCCCGCATTTCTCTGGGTCTGGAATTCCCAACTCCTGATCTGACAGCAACAGGAAGCCCAAAAATTCCCTGCTGGGAATTCCAGCTTCTCCAACCCCTTTCTCCAGGTCTGGAATTCCCAAATCTCGATCCTAAAGCAGGAATCCCAAAAATCTCCTGCTGGGAATTCCACCCCGACCTCTTTGACTGGGTCTGGAATTCCCAAATCCTGCTCCAACAGCAGCAGGAAGCCCAAAATTCCCTGCTGGGAATTCCAGAGGCTCCAAACCTTGTCCAGGTTGGGAATTCCCAAATCCTGCTCTGACAGCAGCAGGAATCCCAAAAATTCCCTGCTGGGAATTCCCAAATCCTGCTCTGACAGCAACAGGAAGCCCAAAAATTCCCTGCTGGGAATTCCAGAGGCTCCAAACCTTGTCCAGGTTGGGAATTCCCAAATCCTGCTCCGATGGCAGGAAGCATCCCAAACGTTTTGTGCTGAGAATTCCGGCAGCTCCAACCCCTTTCTCTGGATTTAGAATTCCCAGATCCTGCTCCGATAGCAGCAGGAATCCCAAAAATTCCCTGCTGGGAATTCCAGAGGCTCCAACCCCTTTGTCCGGGTCTGGAATTCCCAAATCCTGCTCCAATGGCAGGAAAGATCCCAAAAATTCCCTGCTGGGAATTCCAGAGGCTCCCGGCGTTTCTCTGGGTCTGGAATTCCCGAATCCTGCTCCGACATCAACAGGAATCCCAAAAATCCCCTGCTGGGAATTCCCAAATCCTGCTCTGACAGCAGCAGGAATCCCAAAAATTCCCTGCCTGGAATTCCAAATCCTGCTCTGACAGCAACAGGAATCCCAAAAATTCCCTGCTGGGAATTCCAGAGGCTCCAAACCTTGTCCAGGTTGGGAATTCCCAAATCCTGCTCTGACAGCAGCAGAAATCCCAAAAATTCCCTGCCTGGAATTCCCAAATCCTGCTCAGACAGCAACAGGAAGCCCAAAAATTCCCTGCTGGGAATTCCGGCAGCTCCAACCCCTTTCTCCAGGTCTGGAATTCCCAAATCTCGATCCTAAAGCAGGAATCCCAAAAATTTCCTGCTGGGAATTCCACCCCGACCCCTTTGACTGGGTCTGGAATTCCCAAATCCTGCTCCAACAGCAGCAGGAAGCCCAAAAATTCCCTGCTCAGAATTCCGGCTTCTCCAACCCCTTTCTCTGGATTTGGAATTCCCAATCCTGCTCTGACAGCAGCAGGAATCCCGAAAAATCCCTGCCAGGAATTCCAGAGGCTCCAAACCCTGGAGTCAAAGTCTGGAATTCCCAAATCCTGCTCCAATGGCAGGAAGGATCCCAAAAATTCCCTGCCTGGAATTCCCAAATTCCGCTCCGACAGCAACAGGAATCCCGAAAATTCCCCGCCAGGAATTCCCAAATTCCGCTCCGACAGCAGCAGGAATCCCAAAAATTCCCTGCTGGGAATTCCAGAGGCTCCAACCCCTGGAGTCAAAGTCTGGAATTCCCAAATCCTGCTCCAATGGCAGGAAGGATCCCAAAAATTCCCTGCTGGGAATTCCAGAGGCTCCCAGCGTTTCTCTGGGTCTGGAATTCCCAAATTCCGCTCCGACAGCAGCAGGAATCCCAAAAATTCCCTGCCAGGAATTCCCAAATTCTGCTCTGACAGCAGCAGGAATCCCGAAAATTCCCTGCTGGGAATTCCAGAGGCTCCAACCCCTGGAGTCAAAGTCTGGAATTCCCAAATCCTGCTCCGATGGCAGGAAGGATCCCAAAAATTCCCTGCTGGGAATTCCAGAGGCTCCCAGCGTTTCTCTGGGTCTGGAATTCCCAAATCCTGCTCCGACAGCAGCAGAAATCCCAAAAATTCCCTGCCTGGAATTCCAGAGGCTCCAACCCCTGTCGAAGTCTGGAATTCCCAAATCCTGCTCTGAGGGCAGGAAGGATCCCAAACGTTTTGTGCTGAGAATTCCGGCAGCTCCAACCCCTTTCTCTGGATTTGGAATTCCCAAATTCTGCTCTGACAGCAGCAAAAATCCCAAAAATTCGCTGCCTGGAATTCCCAAATCCTGCTCTGACAACAACAGAAATCCCAAAAATTCCTGCTGGGAATTCCAGCAGCTCCAACCCCTTTCTCAAGGTCTGGAATTCCCAAATCCTGCTCCAATGGCAGGAAAGATCCCAAAAATTCCCTGCTCAGAATTCCGGTTTCTCCAACCCCTTTCTCCGGGTTTGGAATTCCCAAATTCCGCTCAGACAGCAGCAGGAAGCCCAAAAATTCCCTGCTGGGAATTCCAGAGGCTCCCAGCGTTTCTCTGGGTCTGGAATTCCCAAATTCTGCTCTGACAGCAACAGGAATCCCAAAAATTCCCGCCAGGAATTCCCAAATCCTGCTCTGACAGCAGCAGGAACCCCAAAAATTCCCTGCTGGGAATTCCAGAGGCTCCAAACCTTTCTCAAAGTCTGGAATTCCCAAATCCTGCTCCGAGAGCAGCAGGAATCCCAAAAATCTCCTGCTGGAAATTCCATCCGACCCCTTTGACTGGGTCTGGAATTCCCAAATCCTGCTCTGACAGCAGCAGGAATCCCAAAAATTCCCTGCCTGGAATTCCCAAATCCTGCTCTGACAGCAGCAGGAATCCCAAAAATTCCCTGCCTGGAATTCCCAAATCCTGCTCTGACAGCAGCAAAAATCCCAAAAATTCCCTGCCGGGAATTCCCAAATCCTGCTCTGACAGCAGCAGAAATCCCAAAAATTCCCTGCCTGGAATTCCCAAATTCCGCTCAGACAGCAGCAGAAATCCCAAAAATTCCCTGCTGGGAATTCCCGAATCCTGCTCTGACAGCAGCAGGAATCCCAAAAATTCCCTGCTGGGAATTCCAGAGGCTCCAACCCCTGTCAAAGTCTGGAATTCCCAAATCCTGCTCTGACAGCAGCAGGAATCCCAAAAATTCCCTGCCTGGAATTCCCAAATTCCGCTCTGACAGCAGCAAAAATCCCAAAAATTCCCTGCTGGGAATTCCAGAGGCTCCAAACCTTGTCCAGGTTGGGAATTCCCAAATCCTGCTCCGACAGCAGCAGAAATCCCGAAAATTCCCTGCTTGGAATTCCCAAATCCTGCTCCGACAGCAACAGGAATCCCAAAAATTCCCTGCTGGGAATTCCACCCCGACCCCTTTGACTGGGTCTGGAATTCCCAAATCCTGCTCCGACAGCAGCAGGAATCCCAAAAAAAAGCCCCCGAAAAACCAAGGAATTCCCGGAATTCCAAGGGAACGGTGACGTCATCAACCTCCCCCGCCCCAGCCCGTCCGGAGCGGCCGGAATTCCGAGGATTCCGGAATTCTCGCGGCGTTGAGGCCTCTGCAGAGCTCCGCCTGACATTCCAAGGAAAAGCTTGGGAAGCTCATCTGGAATAACCGGGAGCTGCTTTGGGATCCACGTGGGATCCATGGGAATTCCAACAGAAATCCTTGGAAAAATCCCGATCCCAATCCTGATCCCAATCCTAATCCTAATCCCAATCCCAACCCCAATCCTGATCCCAATCCTGATCCTCATCCCAATCCCAATCCTGACCCCAATCTCAATCTCAATCCCAATCTCAATCCTGATCCCAATCCCGATCCTAATCCCGATCCCAATCCAGATCCCAATCCCAATCTCAATCCCAATTCCAATCCCAATCCGAGTCCTGATCCCATTCCCGATCCCGATCTCAATCCTGATCTCAATCCCAATCCCAATCCCGATACCGATCCTGATCTCAATCTCAATCCCAATCCCAACCCTGATCCCAATCCCAACCCTGATCCCAATCCCAACCCTGATCCGGATCCCAATCCCAATCTCAATCCCAATCCCAATCCTGAGCCCGATCCCAATCCTAATCCCGATCCCAATTCCAATCCTTATCCCGATCCTAATCCCAATCCCAACCTCAATCCCGATACCGATCCCGATCCCAATCTCAATCCCGATCCCAATCTCAATCCCAATCCCAATCCTGAGCCCGATCCCAATCCTAATCCCGATCCCAATCTCAATCCTGATCCCGATCCCAATCCCAACCCCAATCCCGATCCTGATCCCAATCTCAATCCCAATCCCAATCTCGATCCCGATCCCTATCTGAATCCCGATCCCAACCCCAATCCCAATCCAATCCTATCCCAATCCCAACCCCAATCCCATCCCAATCCCAACCCCAATCCCATCCCAACCTTGATCCCAATCCCAATCCCAATCCCAACCCCAATCCCAACCCCAACCCCAACCCCAATCCCGATCCCAATCCCGCCCTGCGGATCCCAGGATCCCCGGAGGATCTCGGTGCCGGATTCCAGGGCCGAGCTCCCTCACCCAGAGCGGCCAAAACCTCCGGACAGAATTTTCCCTCCAGGAATTTCGGCCAAATCCCAAATCCCTGAGGGAACCGCGACGTTCCCGGAGCCGCCGGAATTCCAGGGGGAAACTCCAAAGTGGGAAAATAAAAGGTTGGAAAAGGCCAAGGTGGGAACAGAGCCCCGGGGATCGGCGGCCGCGTTCCCGGCGGGAATTCCGGATGATTCCTGGTGGGAATTCCGTGGGATTCCCGGTGGGAATTTTGTGGGATTCCCGGCTGGAACTTTGTGGGATTCCCATCAGGAATTTTGTGGGATTCCCGGCTGGAATTTTGTGGGATTCCCGGCTGGAACTTTGTGGGATTCCCATCAGGAATTTTGTGGGATTCCCGGCTGGAATTCTGTGGGATTCCTGGCGGGAATTCCGTGGTTTCCCAGCTGGAATTCCGCGAGATTCCCAGCTGGAATTCCGTAGGATTCGCGGCCGGAATTTTGTGGGATTCCCAGCTGGAATTCCGTGGGATTCCCGGCAGGAATTCCGCGAGATTCCCGGCGGGAATTCCGTGAGATTCCCAGCTGGAATTTTGTGGGATACCCCCCTGGAATTCCGTGGGATTCCTGGCCAGAATTCCATGGGATTCCCGGCAGGAATTTTGTGGGATTCCTGGCAGGAATTCCATGGCATTCCCGGCGGGAATTTTGTGGGATTCCCATCAGGAATTTTGTGGGATTCCTGGCGGGAATTTTGTGGGATTCCTAGCCGGAATTCCGTGAGATTTCCAGCTGGAATTTTGTGGGATTCCCAGCTGGAATTTTGTGGGATTCCCGGCTGGAATTTTGTGGGATTCCCGGCTGGAATTTTGTGGGATTCCCAGCTGGAATTTTGTGGGATTCCCAGCTGGAATTTTGTGGGATTCCCGGCTGGAATTCCATGGGATTCCCAGCAGGAATTCCGTGGGATTCCCGGTGGGAATTTTGTGGGATTCCCGGCTGGAATTCCGTGGCATTCCCAGCTGGAATTCCATAGGATTCCCGGCTGGAATTCCGTGGGATTCCCGGCCAGAATTCCGTGGGATTCCCGGCTGGAATTTTGCGGAATTCACGGCTGGAATTTTGTGGGATTCCCGGCGGGAATTCCGTGGGATTCCCGGCACGAATTTTATGGGATTCTCGGCTGGAATTCCGTGGGATTCCTGTGGGAATTTTGTGGGATTCCTGGCAGGAATTCCATGGGATTCCCAGCAGGAATTCTGCGAGATTCCCAGCTGGAATTCTGTGGGATTCCCGGCTGGAACTTTGAGGGATTCCTGGCTGGAATTCCGCAAGATTCCCGGCTGGAATTTTGTGGAATTCCTGGCGGGAATTCTGTGGGATTCCCGGCCAGAATTCCGTGAGATTCCCGGCGGGAATTTTGTCAGATTCCCGGCTGGAATTCTGTGGGATTCCCGGCTGGAATTCTGTGGGATTCCCAGCTGGAATTTTGTGGGATTCCCGGCAGGAATTTTGTGGGATTCCCGGCTGGAATTCTGTGGGATTCCCGGCGGGAATTCTGTGGGATTCTCAGCAGGAATTCCGTGGGATTCCTGTGGGAATTTTGTGGGATTCCTGGCTGGAATTCCGCAAGATTCCCTGTGGGAATTCCGTGGGATTCCCGGCTGGAATTTTGTGGGATTCCCCCCTGGAATTCCGTGGGATTCCCGGCAGCAATTCTGCGAGATTCCTGGCTGGAATTCCATGGGATTCCCAACAGGAATTCTCTGGGATTCCCGGCAGTAATTCCATGGGATTCCCAGCTGGAACTTTGTGGGATTCCCGGCAGCAATTCTGTGGGATTCCCAGCGGGAATTTTGTCAGATTCCCGGCTGTAACTTTGTGGGATTCCCAGCTGGAATTCCGTGGGACTCCTGGCGAGAATTTTGTGGGATTCCTGGCTGGAATTCCGCGAGATTCCTGGCTGGAATTCCATGTGATTCCCGGCCGGACTTGGGCGGTATTCCAGGCTGGAATTCGGCAGTACTCCCGGGGCGCGGCTGACCCACCTCTCGATGACGTGGACGCCATGATGAAGGGCTGCAGCTCCGGGCTGGAGGGGTAGCAGAGCTTGCACTTGGTGTGGGCGCTCAGCACGGAGCCGTCGCTCAGCGTGAAGCGGTACGAGGGGCTGAAGGCCGTGCCCCGCGTCATCACTGAGGGGAAAAACAGGGAATGCCAGGGAAAAACGTGGAAAAACACTAGAAAATCCCAATCCAATCCCAAAAAAAACCCCAATCCCATGGGAATCTGGTCCCAAAAACCCCAGAAGAGCACAGGGAGGGTCAGCACGGAGCCGTCGCTCAGCGTGAAGCGGTACGAGGGCTGAAGGCCGTGCCCCGCGTCATCACTGAGGGGAAAAACAGGGAATTCCAGGGAAAAACGGGGAAAAAATCCCAATCCAATCCCAAAAACACCAATCCCATGGGAATCTGATCCCAAAAACCCCAAGAGGGCACAGGGAGGATCAGCACAGAGCCATCGCTCAGTTTGAAGCGGTACGAGGGGCTGAAGGCCGTGCCCCGCGTCATCACTGAGGGGAAAAACAGGGAATTACAGGGAAAAACATGGAAAAAATCTCAATCCAATCCCAAAAACCCCAAATCAATGGAAATCTGATCCCAAAAACCCCGACAGGGCACCAGGAGGATCAGCACAGAGCCGTTGCTCAGCGTGAAGCAAGTGAAGGGCTGCAGGCCATGCGGGGGTCATTGCTGAGGGGAAAAAAACTGAATTCCATGGAAATCCCAGCAAAATCCTGAGAAAATCCTGAGAAAATCCCAATCCAATCCCAAAAACCCCAATCCCATGGAAATCTGATCCAAAAATCCCAAAAGAGCACAGGGAGGATCAGCACGGAGCCATCGCTCAGCGTGAAGCAGGTGAGTGAATCAAAGCTGTGCCGGGGTCATCACTGAGGGGGAAAATACCTAAATCCCAGGAAAATCCTAGAAAAATCCCAAGAAAATCTTGAGAAAATCCCAATCCAACCCCAAAATCCCCAAATCAACGGAAATCTGATCCAAAAACCCCAACAGGGCACAGAGAGGATCAGCACGGAGCTGTCGCTCAGTGTGAAGCGGGCAAGGGGCTGAAGGCCGTGCTGGAGTCATCACTGAGGGGAAAAAAACTGAATTCCATGGAAATCCCAGCAAAATCCTGAGAAAATTCTGAGAAAATCCCAATCCAATCTCAAAAACCCCAATACCCTGGAAATCTGATCCCAAAAGACCCAAAAGAGCACAGGGAGGATCAGAACAGAGCTGTCGCTCAGCGTGAAGCGGTACGAGGGGCTGAAGGCCATGCTGGGGTCATCACTGAGGGGAAAAACACCTAAATCCCAGAAAAATCCTAGAAAAATCCCAAGAAAACACCAAGAAAATCCCAATCCAATCCCAAAAACACCAATCCCATGGAAATCTGATCCCAGAAATCCCAATAGGGCACAGAAAGGATCAGCACCGAGCCGTCACACAGCGTGAAGCGGGTGAGGGGCTCAAGGCCTTGCTGGGGCCATCACTGAGGGGAAAAACAGGGAATTCCAGGGAAAAACGGGGGAAAAATCCCAATCCAATCCCAAAAAACCCCAATCCCATGGGAATCTGATCCCAAAAACCCCAAAACAGCACAGGGAGGATCAGCACGGAGCCGTCGCTCAGCGTGAGGCGGGTGAGGGGCTGAAGGCTGTGCCCCGCGTCATCACTGAGGGGAAAAAATACCTAAATCCCAGGGAAGTCCTAGAAAAATCCCAAGAAAATCCTGAGAAAAGCCCAATCCAATCCTAAAAACCCCAATCCCATGGAAATCTGATCACAGAAACTCCAAAAGAGCACAGGGAGGATCAGCACGGAGCCGTCGCTGAACATGAGGCAGTGTGAGAAGCTGAAGGCCGTGCCGGGGCCATCACTGAGGGGAAAAATACCTAAATCCCACGGAAATCCTAGAAAAATCCCAAGAAAATGCCAAGAAAATCTCAATCCAATCCCAAAAACCCCAAATCAATGGAAATCTGGTCCCAAAAACCCCAACAGGGCACAGGGAGGATCAGCACGGAGCCATCGCTGAGCATGAGGCAGTATGAGAAGCTGAAGGCCGTGCTGGGGTCATCACTGAGGGGAAAAATACCTAAATCCCAGGAAAATCCTAGAAAAATCCCAATAAAATCTCAATCCAATCTCAAAAACCCCAATCCCATGGAAATCTGATCCCAGAAACCCCAACAGGGCACAGGGAGGATCAGCACAGAGCTGCTGCTTTGCGTGAGGCAGTATGAGAAGATGAAGGCCGTGCCAGGGTCATCACTGAGGGGAAAAATACCTAAGTCTCAGGAAAATTCTAGAAAAATCCCAAGAAAATGCCATGAAAATCCAATCCAATCCCAAAAACCCCAAATCAATGGAAATCTGGTCCAAAACCCCAAAAGAGCACAGGGGGGATCAGCACGGAGCCGTCGCTCAGCGTGAAGTGGGTGAGGGGCTCCAGGCTTGGCCAGGGTCATCACTGAGGGAAAAACAGGGAATTCCAGGGAAAAATGGGGGAAAATTTCAGGAAATCCTGGAAAAATCCCAAGAAAATCCCAAGAAAATGCAGAAAATCCTGACAGGGTAAAGGGAGAGTCAGCACGGAGCCGTCGCTCAGCATGGAGCAGGCGAGGGGCTGAAGGCCCTGCCGGGGTCATCGCTGAGGGGAAAAATCCCAGGAAATCGCAAGAAAATCCAAAGAAAATCCTGAGAAACTTGCAATCCAACCCCCAAAACCCCAATTCATTGGAAATCTGATCCCAAAAACCCCGACAGGGCACAGGGAGGATCAGCACGGAGCCATCGCTCAGCGTGAAGCAGGTGAGGAGCTGAAGGCCGTGCCAGGGTCATCACTGAGGGGAAAAACAGGGAATTCCAGGGAAATCCTGAGAAAATGCCAAGAAAATCCTGAAAAAATCCCAACCCAATGCCAAAAACCCCAATCCCATGGAAATCTGATCCCAAAAACCCCAGAAGAGCACAGGGAGGATCAGCACGGAGCTGTCACTCAGTGTGGATGAGGCGAGGAGCTCCAGGCCTTGCTGGGGTCATCACTGAGGGGAAAAATACCTAAATCCCAGGAAATCCCGAGAAAATCCTGAGGAAATCCCAAGAAAATCCTGAGAAACTTGCAATCCAATCCCAAAAATCCCAATCCCATGGGAATCTGATCCCAAAAACCCCAACAGGGCACAGAGAGGATCAGCACAGAGCCGTTGCTCAGTGTGGAGCAGGCGAGGGGCTCCAGGCCTTGCTGGGGTCATCACTGAGGGGAAAAACAGGGAATCCCAGGAAAATCCTGAGAAAATCCCAACCCAATGCCAAAAACCCCAATCCCATGGAAATCTGGTCCCAAAAATCCCAAAAGAGCACAGGGAGGATCAGCACGGAGCCATCGCTGAGCATGAGGCAGTATGAGAAGCTGAAGGCCGTGCTCTGGTCATCACTGAGGGGAAAAATACCTAAATCCCGGGAAATCCTGAGAAAATCCTAATAAAATCCTGAGAAACTTGCAATCCAATCCCAAAAACCCCAATCCCCTGGAAATCTGATCCCAAAAGCCCCAAAAGAGTAGAGGGAGGATCAGCACGGAGCCGTCGCTCAGCGTGAAGCGGTACGAGGGGCTGAAGGCCATGCCCCGCGTCATCACTGAGGGGAAAAACAGGGAATTCCAGGGAAAAATGGGGGGAAATCCCAATCCAATCCCAAAAACCCCAATCCCATGGGAATCTGATCCCAAAAACCCCAATAGGGCACAGAGAGGATCAGCACGAAGCCATCGCTCAGCGTGAGGTGAGTGAGAAGCTGAAGGCCGTGCTGGGGCCATCACTGAGGGGAAAAATACCTAAATCCCACGAAAATCCTAGAAAAATCCCAAGAAAATGCCATGAAAATCTCAATCCAATCCCAAAAACCCCAAATCAATGGAAATCTGGTCCCAAAAACCCCAAGAGGGCACAGGGAGGATCAGCACGGAGCCGTCGCTCAGCGTGAAGTGGGCGAGGGGCTGAAGGCTGTGCCCCGCGTCATCACTGAGGGGAAAAACAGGGAATTCCAGGGAAAAACGGGGGAAAAATCCCAATCCAATCCCAAAAACACCAATTCAATGGGAATCTGATCCCAAAAGCCCCAAAAGAGCACAGGGAGGATCAGCACGGAGCTGCTACTCTCCGTGACGCAGTATGAGAAGCTGAAGGCCTTGCTGGGGTCATCACTGAGGGGAAAAATACCTAAATCCCAGGAAAATCCTAGAAAAATCCCAAGAAAATGCCAAGAAAATCCCAATCCAATCCCAAAATCCCAATCCCATGGGAATCTGATCCCAAAAATCCAAAAGAGCACAGGGAGGATCAGCATAAAGCAGTCGCTCAGCGTGAGGTGGGTGAGGGGCTGAAGGCTGTGCCGGGGTCATCACTGAGGGAAAAAACCCCCTAAATCCCGGGAAATTGCAAGAAAATCCCAAGAAACTTGCAATCTAATCCCAAAAACCCCAATCCCATGGGAATCTGATCCCAAAAACCCTGATAGGGCACAGGGAGGATCAGCACGGAGCCGTCGCTCAGCGTGAAGCGGGTGAGGGGCTCCAGGCCTTGCCGGGGCCATCACTGAGGGGAAAAATACCTAAATGCCAGGGAAATCCTAGAAAAATCCCAAGAAAATCTTGAGAAAATCCCAATCCAATGCAAAAAACCCCAATCCCATGGAAATCTGATCACAGAAACTCCAAAACAGCACAGGGAGGATCAGCACGGAGCCATCGCTCAGCGTGAAGTGGGTGAGGGCCTGAAGTCCGTGCTGGGGTCATCACTGAGGGATAAAAACCCCTAAACCACAGGAAAATCCCAAGAAAATCCTGGGAAAAAATCCCAAGAAAATCCCGACAAATCCCTGACCCAATCCCAAAAAACCCTCGCCAGCACCACCCACCCACCCACCCACCCAGAAAACCCACCCCAAAAAAAAACCCCAAAAAACCCCACAAAACCAGAACTTGGAAAATCCCCGAATCTAATTGGGGTTTTTTTCCAAATTTTTTTTTTTTTCCCTCCAATTTTTTTTTTTTTTTTTCCTAGGAAAACAACATTCCCGAGAGGAAAATCCCGGGATTTTTTTACCTTCCTGGAAGAGCTGCTTGGCGTAGGAGGGCTCGCGGCCCTGGGGCTGGAAGAAGGCGTAGATGCATTTCCGCACCAGGTCCTCCCAGCCCGTGCGGCCGGCGGCGCGCAGCGAGCTGGTGTCGATGGAGATGATCTTCCCTGGCAGGAAAAAACCGGAAAAAAACGGGATTTGAGACGGAATTCCAGGAAAAAAAGAGGTCGGAGAGGGTTCGGGGTTTGGGTGGCGTCGCGAGTTTTGTGGGGTTTGGGGTTAAGGTGGTGCTGAGGGGGTTTGGATGGGATTTGGGAAGGGAGAGGCTTCCTGGAGTCGGGAATTCGCAGGGAATTCCCAAAATTCCTGCCTGGAGAGGGATGGGGCTGGATCCGATCCCAGGCTGGGGATGGAGGGAATTCCTGGGGTATCCTGGTGATCCCCAAAAATCCCATCGAATCCCCAAAAAAGACCCTCAAATCCCAAAAAAACCTCCTGATCCTTCCTGCAAAAACCCAAATCGCAAAAAAAAACATGAAATTCCCCCAAAAAATCCCAGAAAAATCCCCAAAATCAAAGAAAAACCCCATTGAATTTGGGAGGAATTTGGGAAGGGATTCCTGGCTGGGCTGGAATTCCAGAGAATCCCTGGGAGTGGCCAAGGAAAAGCTGGAAAATCCCGGGATTCTGGGATAGGGGTGGGATGGGATTGGGGCCAATGGATCCGAAACCATTTCAGGATTCTGGGATCCAGGATGCTCAGGATCCGTCCCCAGGGGTTTTTTTATGGGATTTGGGAAGGGAGACCCTTCCTGGAGTCCCCAATTCCCAGGGAATTCCCAAAATCCCTTCCCGGAGAGGAGCGGGGATGGGGCTGGATCCGATCCCAGGCTGGGGATGGAGGGAATTCCCTGGGAAATGGGATTTGGGAAGGAATTCCTGGTGATCCCAAAAAACCCATCAAATCCCCAAAAAAACCTCCTGATCCTTCCCGCAAAAACCCAAATCGCAAAGAAAATGTGAAATTCCCCCAAAAATCTGAGAAAAATCCCCAAAATCCAAAAAAACCCCACTGAATCGGGAGGAATTGGGGAAGGAATTCCCAGCTGGGCTGGAATTCCCAGAGAATCCCTGGGAGCGGCCAAGGAAAAACTGGAAAATCCCGGGATTCTGGGATGGGATTGGGATTGGGGTCCATGGATCCCAAACCATCCCGGGATTCTGGGATCCAGGACACTCAGGATCCATCCCCAGGGGTTTTGATGGGATTTGGGAAGGGAGACCCTTCCTGGAGTCCCGAATTCCCAGGGAATTCCCAAAATCCCTTCCCGGAGAGAAGCTGGGATGGGGCTGGATCCAATCCCAGGCTGGGGATGGAGGGAATTCCCTGGGAAATGGGGAGTTGGGAAGGAATTCCTGGTGATCCCCAAAAAAATGATCAAATCCCCAAAAAAGACCCTCAAATCCCAAAAAAACCTCCCGATCCTTCCCGCAAAAATCCCAAAGAAACCATCAAATTCCAAAAAACAATCCCAGAAAAATCCCCAAAATCCAAAAAAACCCCACTGAATTTGGGAGGAATTGGGGAAGGGATTCCCGGCTGGGCTGGAATTCCCAGAGAATCCTGGGAGTGGCCAAGGAAAAGCTGGAAAATCCAGGATTCTGGGATTGGGATGGGATTGGGGTCCATGGATCCCAAACCATCCCGGGATTTTGGGATCCAGGATGCTCAGGATCCGTCCCCAGGGGTTTTTATGGGATTCAGGGATGGAAAAGGGAAGGGAGACCCTTCCTGGAGTCCCGAATTCCCAGGGAATTCCCAAAATTCCTGCCCGGAGAGGAGCGGGGATGGGGCTGCATCCGATCCCAGGCTGGGGATGGAGGGAATTCCCTGGGAAATGGGGAGTTGGGAAGGAATTCCTGGTGATCCCAAAAAACCCATCAAATCCCCAAAAAAGACCCTCAAATCCCAAAAAAACCTCCTGATCCTTCCCGCAAAAACCCAAATTCCCCCCAAAAAAATCCCAGAAAAATCCCCAAAATCCCAAAAACCCCATTGATTTGGGGAGGAATTTGGGAAGGGATTCCCGGCTGGGCTGGAATTCCCAGAGAATCCCTGGGAGTGGCCAAGGAAAAGCTGGAAAATTCTGGGATTGGGATGGGATTGAAGGTCCATGGATCCCAAACCATCTCGGGATTCTGGGATCCGGGGCACTCAAGATCCGTCCCCAGGGGTTTTTTTGGGATTTGGGAAGGGAGAGCCTTCCTGGAGTCCCAAATTCCCAGGGAATTCCCAAAATCCCTTCCCAGAGCGGAGTCAGGATGGGCCTGGATCCAATCCCAGGCTGGGGATGGAGGGAATCCCTTGGGAAAAGAGAAAGAATTCCAGAAAGAATTCCCAAAGAATCCCTTGGGATCACCCACGGAAAGCCGGGATGGCTGAACCAGGACGGCATCGAACTCCCGCCGATCCCACCCCCAAAATCCCGGAATTCCGGGCGGAATTCCCGGCAGGTACCTGTGGTGTCCTGCTTGGTGACGAAGGACTCGCTCGGGGCCGGGGGCGCCGGGCGCGGCAGCCGCCGGGCGATGCAGATCAGGCAGGACTGGAAATCTGGGAAAGGGAAAAAAAAAACAACGCGCTGGGAATGCCGGAGCCCTTCCCGAAACAGCGCCGGGCCGGAATTCCGACCGAGGGCCCCGAGTCCGTTCATTCCCTGCCCCTGGAAGTGTTCGGGGATCTTTTGTTTTCTCCGCCACGGAGGAATTGTCCGTCCCGGCGGCTGACGGCGAAGCCCTGCAGCCCCTGTTCCTGTCATTCCCGTTATTCCTGGTGTTATTCCTGTTTTTCCTGTTGTTATTCCTGGTGTTATTCCCGCTGTTATTCCTGGTCTTATTCCTGTTGTTATTCCCGGTGTTATTCCTGGTGTTATTCCCATTGTTATTCCCGTTATTCCCGCTGTTATTCCTGTTATTCCCGGTGTTATTCCTGGTGTTATTCCCGTTGTTAATCCTGTTGTTATTCCCATTACTCCTGGTGTTATTCCCGGTGTTATTCCTGTTATTCCCGTTGTTATTCCCATTATTACTCCCATTATTCCTGGTGTTATTCCCATTGTTATTCCCACTGTTATTCCCGCTGTTATTCCCATTGTTATTCCCGGTGTTATTCCTGGTGTTATTCCTGCTTTTCCCGTTGTTATTCCCATTGTTACTCCCGTTATTCCCATTGCTATTCCCATTGTTATTCCTGTTGTTACACCCATTGTTATTCCCATCATTCCCGTTATTCCCGGTGTTATTCCCGGTGTTATTCCTCGTGTTCCTGTTGTTATTCCCGTTGTTATTCCCGTTATCCCCTCACCTTCCCCCTCCTCCTGGAACGCTCTGGGCTGGCTGACGGTGAAGCACTGCATCCCCTGTTCCCGTTATTCCCGGTGTTATTCCCAGTGTTATTCCCGTCATTCCTGGTGTTATTCCCGTTGTTATTCCCGGTGTTATTCCCATCATTCCCAGTGTCATTCCCATTTTTCCGTACCTTCCCCCTCCTCCTGGAAGGCCCTGGGCTGGCTGACGGTGAAGCACTGCATCACCTCGTAGCGCTGCCGCAGCTCCGCCTGCTCCGCCCCAGCCTCGTCCGGCGGCCGCACCAGCAGCCGGCACTGGAAGGTGTGGCTGCCCCGGCGCCCGGAATCCTGCGGCCACGGAACGCCGTTCACTGCCGGGGGGAAAAACAACAGCGGGAAAAACTCAGGGATTGAGGGAATTCCCAAAGATCCCCGGGATCCGAGGGGCGGCACCAGCAGCCGGCACTGGAAGGTGTGGCTGCCCCGGCGCCCGGAGTCCTGCGGCCACGGAACGCCGTTCACTGCCGGGGGGAAAAACAACACCGGGAAAAACTCAGGGATTGAGGGAATTCCCAAAGATCCCCGGGATCCGAGGGGCGGCACCAGCAGCCGGCACTGGAAGGTGTGGAAAACAACGGGAAAAATTCAGCAGTTCCCAAAGATCCCTGAATTACAGGAGCCGGGATTCCCAAAGATCTCTGGGATTTAAGGAGCTGGAATTCCCAAACATCCCTGTGACTTAAGGAGCTGCAATTCCCAAAGACCCCTGGGATTTATTGAGGCAGAATTCCCAAAGTTCTCTGAATTTCAGGAGCCAGGATTCCCAAAGATCTCTGGGATTTACTGAGGCAGGATTCCCAAAGATCCCTAGGACCTCAGGAGCTGGAATTCCCAAAGATCCCTGGGATCTGTGGAGCCGGAATTCCCCAAAATCCCTGGGATTTCAGGAGCCGGAATTCCCAAAGATCTCTGGGATTTATTGAGGCAGAATTCCCAAAGATCCTCAGGATTTCAGGAGGCAGAACTCCCAACAATCCCTGGGATCTAAGGAGCCAGGATTTCCAAAGATCCCTGGGATTTTTTGAGGCAGAATTCCCAAATATCCCCGGGATCTGAGGGGCCAAAATTCCCAAAGATCCCTGGGATTTAAGGAGCCGGAATTCCCAAGGATCCCTGGGATTTCAGGGGTCAGAATTCCCAAAGATCCCTGAATTTCAGGAGCCGGGATTCCCAAAGATTCCCGGGATTTACTGAGGCAGAATTCCCGAAGATCCCCAGGATGAGGAAGGATTCCCAAAGATCCCTGAATTTCAGGAGCCGAGATTCCCAAAGATCCCTGGGATTTACTGAGGCAAGATTCCCAAAGATTCCCGGGATCTGAGGGGCCAAAATTCCCAAAGATCCCTGAGACTAAAAGGAGCCAGAATTCCCAAAGATCCCCACTGGCGCCATTCCCGGCGCCATTCCTGGATTTCCCGGTGCCGTTCCCGGCACCATTCCCGGATTTCCTGGCACCATTCCCTGCGCCATTCTCGGCACCGTTCCCAGATTTCCCGGCGCCATTACCGGCGCCAATGCCGGATTTCCCACTACCATTCCCAGGCACCATTCCCGGCATCATTCCTGGATTCCCAGGGACCATTCCCGGCATTATTCCCGGCACCATTCCTGGATTTCCCGCTGCCATTCCCGGCACCGTTCCCGACGTCATTCCCAGATTTCCCGGGCGCCATTCCTGATGCCATTCCCGGATTTCCTGCTGCCACTCCCGGCATTATTCCTCGATTCCTGGGCGCCATTCCCAGCGTTATTCCCGGATTTCCCGCTGCCATTCCTGGGTGCCATTCCTGGCGTTATTCCCGGATTCCCGGGCGCCATTCCTGACGTCATTCCCGGATTTCCCGCTGTCATTCCCGGTGCCGTTTCGGGATTTCCTGCTGCCATTCCCGGGCGCCATTCCCGGTGCTATTCCCGTATTCCCGGGCGCCATTCCCGGCACCATTCCCAGATTTCCCGCTGCCATTCCCGGGCGCCATTCCCGGCGCCATTCCCAGATTCCCGGCTGCTGTTCCCGGTGCTGTGTCCAGCGTCCTTCCCAGATTTCCCGGGTGCCATTCCTGGCGTTATTCCCGACGTTATTCCCGGATTCCCAGGGGCCATTCCCGGCATTATTCCCGGCACCATTCCTGGCACCATTCCCGACGTCATTCCCAGATTTCCCAGGTGCCATTCCCGGTGCCATTCCTGGATTCCCGGGCGCCATTCTCGGCTTTATTCCCGGATTGCTGGCATCATTCCCGGCATTATTCCCAGATTTCCCAGGCGTCATTCCTAGTGCCATTCCCAGATTTGCCAGGCCCCATTCCCAGAGTCCCGGGCGCCATTCCTGACGTCATTCCCGGATTTCCTGCTGCCATTCCTGGCGCTGTTCCTGGTGTTATTCCCGGATTCCCGGCACCATTCCCAGATTCCCGGCTGCTGTTCCCGGTGCTGTGTCCAGTGTCCTTCCCAGATTTCCTGGGCGCCATTCCCAGCGCTATTCCCGGATTCCTGGGCGCCGTTCCCGGTGTTATTCCCAGATTCCCGGGTGCCATTCCCAGTGCCGTTCCTGGCACCATTCCTGGATTTCCTGCTACTATTCCCGGGCGCCATTCCTGACGTTATTCCTGGATTTCTGAGCGCCATTCCCGGCATTATTCCCGGATTCCCAGGGGCCATTCCCAGCATTATTCCCGGCACCATTCCAGGATTTCCCGCTGCCATTCCCGGCACCGTTCCCGACGTCATTCCCAGATTGCCGGGCGCCATTCCTGGTGCCATTCCCGGATTTCCTGCTCCCACTCCTGGCGTTATTCCTCGATTCCCGGGCGCCATTCCCAGCGTTATTCCCAGATTTCCAGCTGCCATTCCCAGCGTTATTCCCGGATTTCCTGCTGCCATTCCCGGTGCTGTTCCTGGCGCTATTCCTGGATCCCCGGGCCCCATTCCCAGCACCATTCCCAGCACCATTCCCGGATTTCTGGGCATTGTTCCCGGCATTATTCCCAGATTTCCCGGTGCCATTCCCGGCGTTATTCCTGGATTTCCGGCGCTGTTCCCGGCGTTATTCCTGCATTCCCAGGCGCTATTCCTGACGTCATTCCCGGATTTCCTGCTGCCATTCCCGGTGCCGTTCCGGGATTTCCCGCTGCCATTCCCGGCACCATTCCCAGCATTATTCCTGGATTCCCGGGCGCCATTCCTGGCGTTATTCCCGGATTTCCCAGCCCCATTCCCGGCCCCATTCCCGGTGCCATTCCCGGCGTTATTCCTGGATTCCTGGCACCATTCCCTGCATTATTCTCAGATTTCCCAGCGCTGTTACCGGGTGCCATTCCTAGCACCATTCCCGGATTTTCCACTGCCATTCCCGGGTGTCATTCCTGGCGCCATTCCCAGTGTTATTCCCGGCATTATTCCCCGATTCCCGACGCCATTCCCGGCGTTATTCCCGGATTCCGGGCGCCATTTCCTCTGCCATTCCCAGCCCCATTCCCGGCGCCATTCCCGGATCCCCGGGCCCCATTCCCGGTGCCATTCCCAGATTTCCCAGCCCCATTCCCGGCGCCATTCCCAGATTCCCCAGCACTGTTCCCGGCGTTATTCCTGGCATTATTCCCAGATTTCCCAGCCCCATTCTCAGCCCCATTCCCGGCGCCATTCCCGGATTTCCCAGCCCCATTCCTGGCGCCATTCCCAGACTTCCCAGCCGCATTCCCGGCGTTATTCCCCAATTCTCAGCCCCATTCCAGGCGCCATTCCCAGCGTTATTCCCAGATTTCCCAGCCCCATTTCCGGCGTTATTCCCGGATTCCGGGCACCATTTCCTCTGCCATTCCCAGCCCCATTCCCGGCACCATTCCCGGATTTCCCAGCCCCATTCCCGGCGTTACTCCCGGATTCCCGGGCACCATTCCTGGCATTATTCCCGGATTTCTCGGCGCCATTCTTGGCGCTGTTCCGGGATTTCCCGCTGCCATTCCCGGTGTCATTCCCAGATTTCCCAGCCCCATTCCCGGCGCCATTCCCAGATTTCTCAGCCCCATTCCCAGCCCCATTCCCGGCGTTATTCCCGGATTCCGGGCGCCATTGCCTCTGCCATTCCCAGCCCCATTCCCAGATTTCCAGGCCCCATTCCCAGATTTCTCAGCCCCATTCCTGGCGCCATTCCCAGATTTCCCAGCCCCATTCCCAGATTCCGGACGCCACTTCCTCTGCCATTCCCAGCCCCATTCCCGGATTTCCCAGCCCCATTCCCAGCCCCATTCCCGGATTCCGGGCACCATTTCCTCTGCCATTCCCAGCCCCATTCCTGGTGTTATTCCCAGATTCCCCAGCCCCATTCCCGGCGCCATTCCCGGATCCCCGGGGCCCCATTCCCGGCGCCATTCCCGGCGTTACTCCCGGATTTCCCAGCGCTGTTCCCGGGCGCCATTCCCAGCGCCATTCCCGGATTTTCCACTGCCATTCCCGGGTGTCATTCCCAGCGTTATTCCCTGATTCCCAGCCCCATTCCCGGCGTTATTCCCAGATTTCCCAGCGTTATTCCCGGTGTTATTCCCCGATTCCTGGCGCCATTCCTGGATTCCGGGCGCCATTTCCTCTGCCATTCCCAGCCCCATTCCCGCTGCCATTCCCGGATTTCCCAGCCCCATTCCCAGCCCCATTCCCCAATTCCCGTCCCCGTTCCCGTCCCCATTCCCGGATTTCCCGCTCCCCGTTCCGTACCCAGGGACTTTGGGAGCAGGGAGCGCACGAACTCGGCGTGGTCGCCGACGTGCAGGATGCTGTAGACGCTGGAGTTCATCAGCTCCTCCTGCCCGTAGCCCAGGTACCCCGTGACGTTCTCCGACACAAACACGATCCGGCCCTCGCGGTTCACCACAAAGAAAAATCCGTCCAGAGCCTGAGCACGGAAAAGGGGAACAGAGCGGGGAACGACGGGGGAAACAATGACGGGAAAAAATAATGGGAAAAACAACGGGAAAAACAACAACGGGAAAAAATAACAACGGGGAAAATAACAACGGGGGAAATAACAAACGATGGGAAAAATAACGATGGGAAAAAATAACAGGAAAAACAACAATGGGAAAAACAATGGGAAAAAATAACGGGAAAAACAACGGGGAAAACAACCATGGGGAAAACAATGGGAAAAAATAACGGGGAAAACAACAATGGGAAAAATAACAATGGGAAAAGCAACGGGAAAAATAACAACGGGGAAAATAACCACGGGAAAAAAAACAACGGGAAAAAATAACGGGAAAAACAATGGGAAAAACAAACACGGGAAAAACAACAACGGGAAAATAACGATGGGAAAATAACGATGGGAAAAACAATGGGAAAAACAAGAACGGGAAAAACAATGGGAAAAATAACGGGAAAAAATAACGGGAAAGCAACGATGGGAAAAACAACGAGGAAAACAATGATGGGAAAAATAACAACGGGAAAAACAACGGGAAAAAATAACAGGAAAAAATAACGGGAAAAACAACGGGGAAAGCAACGGGGAAAACAATGGGGAAAACAACCACGGGAAAAATAACAATGGGAAAAACAATGATGGGAAAAATAACCACGGGAAAAATAAAAACGGGGAAAATAACAACGGGAAAAACAATGGGAAAAATAACAATGGGAAAAATAATAACGGGGAAAACAACAATGGGAAAAATAACAGGAAAAATAACAATGGGAAAAATAACAATGGGAAAAATAATAACGGGGAAAATAACGATGGGAAAATAACGATGGGAAAAACAACGGGAAAAAATAACAGGAAAAAATAACGGGGAAAACAACGGGAAAAAATAACAGGGAAAAATAACGATGGGAAAAATAACAACGGGGAAAATAACAACGGGAAAAACAACAATGGGAAAAAATAACGGGAAAAACAACCACGGGAAAAATAACAACGATGGGAAAAACAACGATGGGAAAAATAACAACAGGAAAAACAATGGGAAAAACAAACACGGGGAAAAAAATGGGAAAAATAACGGGAAAAACAACAGGAAAAATAACAACGGGGAAAACAACAACGGGAAAAAAAACAATGGGAAAAACAACAACGGGAAAAACAACGGGGAAAACAATGGTAAAAACAACAACGGGAAAAAATAACAGGGAAAACAACAATGGGAAAAACAACGGGAAAAACGACGACAGGAAAAATAACCACGGGAAAAACCACAAGGGGAAAACAACGATGGGGAAAACAACGGGAAAAAATAACGGGGAAAACAACAACGGGAAAAACAACGATGGGAAAAACAACGGGAAAAATAATAGGAAAACCAATGGTAAAAACAACAACAGTAAAAACAATGATGGGAAAAACAACCACGGGAAAAACAACAACAGGAAAAACAACAGGGAAAACAACCACGGGGAAAACAACCACGGGAAAAATAACGGGAAAAAATAACAGGGAAAACAACAATGGGAAAAACAAACACGGGAAAAACAACGGGAAAACCAACGGGAAAAATAACGATGGGAAAAATAACAATGGGAAAAAATAACAACGGGGAGAACAACGGGAAAAAATAACAGGAAAAACAACGGGGAAAGCAACGGGGAAAACAACCACGGGAAAAACAACGATGGGAAAAACAACAGGAAAAATCACAATGGGAAAAACAGCAACGGGAAAAACAATGGGAAAAAATAACCACGGGAAAAATAACAACGGGAAAAACAACGATGGGAAAAACAACGGGAAAAATAACGGGAAAAAATAACGAGGAAAACAACAATGGGAAAAACAAACATGGGAAAAATAACAGGAAAAACAATGGGAAAAACAACGACAGGAAAAACAATGACAGGAAAAACAACGGGGAAAGCAACGGGGAAAACAACAACAGGAAAAACAATGGGAAAAACAACAACGGGAAAAACAACGATGGGAAAAACAATGGGAAAAAGAATGGGAAAAACAACAGGAAAAAATGGGAAAAAATAATTCCAGAGGTTCAATCCCCAACATCGCAAACAGGAAAAAATCCCAGAGGTTTGATCCCAAATTTCCCGTCAGAAATGGGAAAAAATTCCAGAGGTTTGATCCCAGATTTCCCATCACAAATGGGAAAAACAGGAAAAAATTCCCGAGGTTTGATCCCAAATATCTCATCAAAACCACGAAAAAATTCCAGAGGTTTGATCTGAATTTCCCTCTCCCCATTCCTGATTTTCCTTTGGAATTCCCGGGTTCCCTCCGAATTCCCGGGTTCTGGGAATTCCTGGAGCCGTTTCCAGCCCGATCCCAAATCCCTAAAATCCCGGATCAAACCCCAAAATTTCCCCCCAAAACCCCCGGATTTCTTCATTCCCGGATTTTCCCCCTCCCCATTCCTGGATTTCCCTTCAGAATTCCCAGGTTTCCTCGGAATTCCTGGAACCATTCCGAGCCTGATCCCAACCCCATCCCGATCCCCAAAATCCGGGATCAAACCCAAAATCCCAGGAAAAAAACCCCCGGATTTGTTCATTCCCAGTTTTTTTCCCTCGTTCCATTCCCAGATTTTCCCATTCCCATTTTTTTTCCTCTCTCCCCATTCCCAGATTTTAATTTTTCCTCTCCCCATTCCCATTTCTTTTCCTTCTCCCCATTCCCAGTTTTTCCCTCTCCCCATTCCTGGTTTTCCCTCCCCATTCCCAAATTTTATTTTTCTCTCTCCCCATTCCCAGATTTTATTTTTCCCTCTCTCCATTCCCATTTTTCCCTCCCCATTCCCGTTTTTTTTCCCTCTCCCCATTCCCAAATTTTTCCCTCTTTCCATTCCCAGATTTTCCCATTCCCATTTTTTTTCCCTCTCCCCATTCCCAGATTTTATTTTTCCCTCTCCCCATTCCCATTTTTTCCCCCCTCCCCATTCCCAGATTTTATTTTTCCCTCTTTCCATTCCCAGATTTTCCCATTCCCATTTTTTTTCCCTCTCCCCATTCCCAGAGTTTATTTTTTTCCTCTCCCCATTCCCATTTTTCTCTCCCCATTCCCATTTTTTCCCTCTCCCCATCCCCAAATTTTTCCCTTTTTCCATTCCCAGATTTTCCCATTCCCATTTTTTTCCCCTCTCCCCATTCCCAGTTTTTCCCTCTCCCCATTCCCAGATTTTATTTTTCCCTCTCCCCATTCCCGTTTCTTTTCCCTCTTTCCATTCCCATTTCTTTTCCTCTCCTCATTCCCAGATTTTATTTTTCCCTCTCCCCATTCCCAGATTTCATTTTTCCCTCTCCCCATTCCCAGATTTTATTTTTCCCTCTCCCCATTCCTGGTTTTCCCCTCTCTCCATTCCCAAATTTTTCCCTCTTTCCATTCCCAGATTTTCCCATTCCCATTTTTCTTTCCTCTCCCCATTCCCAAATTTTATTTTTCTCTCTCTCCATTCCCCGATTTCCCCTCTCCCCATTCCCATTTTTTTTTCCCCTCTCCCCATTCCCAGTTTTCCCTCTCCCCATTCCCAAATTTTATTTTTCCCTCTCCCCATTCCCATTTTTCCTCTCCCCATTCCCGGTTTTTTTTTCCCTCTCCCGGATTTTTTTCCCTCTCCCCATTCCCAGTTTTTCCCTCTTTCCATTCCCATTTTTCCTCTCCCCATTCCCATTTTTTTCCCTCTCCCCATTCCCTGATTTCCCCTCTCCCCATTCCCATTTTTTTTCTCCTCTCCCCATTCCCAGATTTCATTTTTCCCTCTCCCCATTCCCTTTTTTCCCTCCCCATTCCCAAATTTTTTCCCTCCCCATTCCCAAATTTTTTCCCTCCCCATTCCCAAATTTTTTTTTCCCCTCTCCCCATTCCCAGATTTCATTTTTCCCTCTCACCATTCCTGGTTTTCCCTCCCCATTCTCATTTTTTTTTCCTCTCCCCATTCCCAGATTTTCCCATTCCCACTTTTTTTTCTCCTCTCCCCATTCCCAGATTTAATTTTTCCCTCCCCATTCCCGTTTTTTCCCTCCCCATTCCCATTTCTTTTCCCTCTCTCCATTCCCAAATTTTTCCCTCTCCCCATTCCCAAATTTTATTTTTCCCTCTCCCCATTCCCATTTTTCCCTCCCCATTCCCGTTTATTTTCCCTCTCCCCATTCCCATTTTTTTTCCCCCTCTCCCCATTCCCAAATTTTATTTTTCCCTCCCCATTCCCATTTTTCCCTCTCCCATTCCCAGTTTATTTTCCCCTCCCCATTCCCGTTTTTTTTCCGGTTTTTTTCCAGCCGTACCTCCAGCAGCAGCGGCCCCAGCGACTCCTTCTCGATGACGCCCTGGCTGCTGGAGGAGATGTCGGATTTCTGGACGTCGTCGTCGGCCGCCGCCGCCGCTTTCTCTGGGAAAACCCCAAAAAAACCGGGAATTTTCAATCCTTGGATCCCAGGAAAAGACGGATTCGGGGTTTTTTGGGAAATTTCCTCAAAAATTCTGGCTTTTTTGGAGCTTTAGGGAGGAGATTTTTTCCTCCCCAATCCCGATTTTCCCTCCCCAAATCCCAAATTTTCCTGCTCAAACCCTGATTTTCCCTCCCAAATCCCGATTTTCCCATTTCAAATCCCATTTTTCCCCTCTTAAATCCCGATTTTCCCTCCCCAAATCCCGACTTTTTTTCTCCAAATCCCGATTTTCCCTCCCCAAATCCCCATTTTGCCTTCTCAAATCCCAATTTTTCTCCTCTTAAATCCCAATTTTCCCTCCTTAAATCCCAAATTTTCCTGCTCAAATCCCAATTTTCCCTCCCCAAATCCCAATTTTCTTTCCTCAAACCCCAAATTTCCCCCCACAAACCCCAATGCTCCCTCCCAAATTTCCCACCCCAAACACCATTTTCCATCCTTTAACCCCAAATTTCCCTTCTGAAACCCCAAATTCCCCCCTTAAGCCCCAAATTTCCCCCTTAAATCCCAAACTTCCCCCCTAAAACCCCAAATTTTCCCATCCCAAACCCCAAATTTTCCCATTTTTCCCCATCCCAAACCCCATTATTCCCCTCAAACCCCATTTTCCCCCCCTCAAACCCCAATTTCTCCCCTTAAACCCCATTTTTCCCCACCCCAAACCCCAAATCCCCCACCCCAAACCCCAAATCCTGCACCCCAAATTCTCCCCTCAAACCCCAAAGTTTCTCCCTCAAACCCCAATTCCCCCTCCCCAAACCCCCAATTCCCCCCTTAAACCCCAAATTTTCCCATTTTCCCCCACCCCAAACCCCAAATCCCCCCTTCAAACCCCAAATTTCCCCCCTCAAACCCCAAATCCCCCACCCCAAACTCCCCCCTCAAACCCCAAATTCCCCCCTTAAACCCCAAATTCCCCCCTCAAACCCCAAATCCCCCATCCCGCACCCCAAAGTTTCCCCCCTCAAACCCCAAATCCCTCTCCCCAAACCCCAATTCTCCCACCCCAAACTTCTAATTTCCCCATCCCAAACCCCAAATTCCCCCCTTAAACCCCAAATCCTCCATCCCAAACCCCAAATCCCCCCCAAACCTCAAATTTCCCCATCCCAAACCCGATTTTCCCATTTTTCCCCACCCCAAACCCCATTTTCCGCATCCCAAACCCCAATATTCCCCTCAAACCCCAAATTCCCCTCCCCAAACCCCATTTTCCCCACCCCAAACCCCAAATCCCGCCCCAGATCCCAAATTTCCCCATCCCACCCACCAAAATTTTCCCATTTTTCCCCATCCCAAACCCCATTCTTCCCCCCCTAAACCCCAATTCCCCCTCCCCAACCCCAAATTTTCCCCCTCAAACCCCAAATCCCCCATCCCAAACCCAAACTTCCCCCCTTAAACCCCAATTCCCCCTCCCCAAACCCCATTTTCCCCATCCCAAATCCCCCTCCCCGAACCCCAAAATCCCCCCTCAAACCCCAAATCCCTCTCCCCAAACCCCAATTCTCCCACCCCCAAACCCCAAATCCCCCTCCCCGAACCCCAAATTCCCCCCTTAACCCCAAATTCCCCCCTTAAACCCCAAATTTCCCCCCTCAAACCCCAAATCCCCACCCCAAACCCCAATTTCCATCCTTTAATCCCAATTCCCCCTCTCCAAACCCCATTTTCCCCCCATCCCAAACCTCATTCTTCCCCCCCTAAACCCCAATTCCCCCTCCCCAAACCCCAAATCCCCCTCCCCAAACCCCAAATCCCCCTCCCCAAACCCCATTTTCCCCATCCCAAACCCCAAATCCCCCTCCCCAAACCCCAAATCCCCCTCCCCAAACCCCATTTTCCCCATCCCAAATCCCAAAATCCCCCTCCCCGAACCCCAAAACCCCCCTCAAACCCCAAATTCCCCCCTTAAGCCCCAAATTCCCCCCTTAAGCCCCAAATTTCCCCCTTAAATCCCAAATCCCCCATCCCAAACCCCAAAGTTTCCCCCTCAAACTCCAATTCCCCCACCCCAAACCCCCAATTCCCCCCTTAAACCCCAAATTTCCCCACCCCAAACCCCAAATTTTCCCATTTTTCCCCATCCCAAACCCCATTATTCCCCTCAAACCCCATTTTCCCCTCCTCAAACCCCAATTTCTCCCCTTAAACCCCATTTTTCCCCATCCCAAACCCCAAACCCCCAACCCCCAACCCCAAATTCCCCATCCCAAACCCCAAATTTCCCCCCTCAAACCCCAATTCCCCTCTCCCCAAACCCCCAATTCCCCCCTTAAACCCCAGATTTTCCCGTTTTTCCCCATCCCAAACTCCATTTTCCCCATCCCAAACCCCAAATCCCGCCCCAAACCCCAAATCCCCCTCCCCAAACCCCAAATCCCCCATCCCAAACCCCAAATTCCCCCCTTAAACCCCAAATTCCCCTCCCCAAACCCCAATTCCCCCTCCCCAAACTTCAAATCTCCCACCCGAAACCCCAAATTTTCCCATTTTTCCCCTCCCCAAACCCCAAATCCCCCCCTCAAACCCCAAATTTCCCCATTATTCCCCATCCCAAACCCCAACTTTCCTTTCTCAAACCGCAAATTTCCGCCCTCAAACCCCATTTTTCCCCCATCCCAAACCCCAAATCCCCCATCCCAAACCCCATTCTTCCCCCCTAAACCCCAAATCCCCCTCCCCAAACCCCAAATTTCCCACCTCAAACCCCAAATCCCCCTCCCCAAACCCCAAATCCCCCTCCCCAAACCCCAAATCCCCCTCCCCAAACCCCAAATTTCCCACCTCAAACCCAAATCCCCCTCCCCAAACCCCAAATCCCCCTCCCCAAACCCCAAATCCCCCTCCCCAAACCCCAAATTTCCCCCCTCATACCCCAAATTTCCCCTCCCCAAACCCCAAATTTCCCCGTTTTTCCCCACCCCAAACCCCATTATTCCCCTCAAACCCCAAATTTCCCCATCCCAAACCCCAAATTCCCCCCTTAAACCCCAGATTTTCCCCCTTAAATCCCAAATATCCCTCCCTAAACCCCAATTCCCCCTTCCCAAACCCCAAATCCCCCATCCCAAACCCCGCACCCCAAACCCCAAATCCTCCATCCCAAACCTCAAATCCCCCACCCCAAACCCCAAATCCCCCCACCCCAAACCCCAAATCCCCCATCCCAAACCCCATTATTCCCCACCCCAAACCCCAAATTCCCCCCTTAAACCCCAAACCCCGCACCCCAAACCCCAAATTCCCCCTTAAACCCCAAATTTCCCCATCCCAAACCCGATTTTCCCATTTTTCCCCACCCCAAACCCCATTTTCCGCATCCCAAACCCCAATATTCCCCTCAAACCCCAAATTCCCCTCCCCAAACCCCATTTTCCCCACCCCAAACCCCAAATCCCGCCCCAGATCCCAAATTTCCCCATCCCCATCCCAAAATTTTCCCATTTTTCCCCATCCCAAACCCCATTCTTCCCCCCCTAAACCCCAAATCCCCCTCCCCAAACCCCAAATTTTCCCCCTCAAACCCCAAATCCCCCGCCCCAAACCCCAAATTCCCCTCCCCAAACCCCAATTCCTCTATCCCAAATCCCAATTCCCCCACCCCAAACCCCATTCTTCCCCCTAAACCCCAAATATCCCTCCCTAAACCCCAATCCCCCTCCCCAAACCCCAATTCCTCCTCCTCAAACCCCAAATCTCTCACTTCAAACCCCAATTCTCTCTCCCCAAACCCAAATTTCCATCCTTTAACCCCATTTTCCCCATCCCAAACCCCAAACCCCCACCCCAAACCCCAAATCCCTCTCCCCAAACCCCAAATCTCCCACCTCAACCCCCAAATTCCCCATCCCAAACCCCAATTTCCCCCTTAAACCCCAAATCCTCCATCCCAAACCCCAAATTCCCCCTTAAACCCCAAACTTCCCCCCTCATATCCCAATTCCCCCTTCCCAAACCCCATTTTTTCCCCATCCCAAACTCAAATTCCCTCTCCCCAATCCCCAATTCCCCGTCCCTAACCCCATTCTTCCCCCCCAAACCCCAAATCCCCCTCCCCAAACCCCAAATTCCCCCCTTAAACCCCAAATCCTCCATCCCAAACCCCAAATTCCCCCCTCAAACCCCAAATTTCCCCCCTTAAGCCCCAAATTTCCCGCCTCAAACCCCAAATCCCCCATCCCGCACCCCAAAGTTTTCCCCTCAAACCCCAAATCCCTCTCCCCAAACCCCAATTCTCCCACCCCAAACTTCTAATTTCCCCACCCCAAACCCCAAATTCCCCCTTAAACCCCAAATCCCCCATCCCAAACCCCAATTCCCCCTCCCCAAACCCCAAATTTTCCCCCTCAAACCCCAATTCCCCCTCCCCAAACCCCAAATCCCCCCCTCAAACCCCAAATTTCCCCCTTAAACCCCAAACTTCCCCCCTCAAACCCCAAATTCCCCTCCCTAAAACCCCATTTTCCCCATCCCAAACCCCAAATTTTCCCCCTCAAACCCCAAATCCCCCACCCCAAACCCCAAATTCCCCCCTTAAACCCCAAATCCTCCCCCTTAAATCCCAAATTTCCCACCCCAAACCCCAAATCCCCCCCTCATACCCGAAATTTCCCCATCCCAAACCCCAAATTTTCCCATTTTTCCCCATCCCAAACCCCATTATTCCCCTCAAACCCCATTTTTCCCTCCTCAAACCCCAATTTCTCCCCTTAAACCCCATTTTCCCCATCCCAAACCCCAATTCCCCCCTTAAACCCCAAATCCCTCTCCCCAAACCCCAAATCTCCCACCTCAACCCCCAAATTCCCCATCCCAAACCCCAATTTCCCCCTTAAACCCCAAATCCTCCATCCCAAACCCCAAATTCCCCCTCCCCAAACCCCATTTTCCGTCCTTTAACCTTAAATTTCCCCCCTCAAGCTGCAATTCCCCCACCCCAAACCCCAAATCCCTGTCTCCAAACGCCAAATCCCCCCCTCAAACCCCAAATTTCCCATCCCAAACCCCATTTTCCCCCATCCCAAACCCCAATTCCCCCCTCAAACCCCAAATCCCCTACCCCAAACCCCAAATTCCCCCTCAAACCCCAAATTTCCCCATCCCAAACCCCAAATTTCCCCCCTCAAACCCCAAATCCTCCATCCCAAACCCCAAATTTCCCCCTCAAACCCCAAATTTCCCCATTTTCCCCGCACCCCATTATCCCCCGCACCCCATTTTCCCCCCTCTCTCCCTGACCGTGCTCCAGGCGCTTCATCTGCTGGATCTGATCGACGGTTTTTCGCAGGCGCTGTCCCTGGTCGGGTTTGACGCTGAGCGAGTCGATGTCGCCGATGTTGGCCGAGAGCAGCTCGGCGAGCTCCTGCAGGTAGCGCTGCTCCTGCTCCCGCCGCCGCTTCTCCGCGCTGCTGCTGCTGCCAGCGGGGCCGGGGCCGCCGGGGGCGGGGCTGTCAGCGGAGCCGCCAGCGGGGCCCCGACAGCCCCGGGATCCCCCGGTGTGACAGCCCCGGTGAGACAGCCCCGAGCCCCCAGTGTGTGACCCCCCAGCCCCCGGTGTGTGACAGCCCTGAGATCCCGGTGTGTGACCCCCCCGAGCCCCCAGTGTGTGACACCCCCCCCGTGATCCTGGTGTCACCCGGGTGTGTGACAGCCCCAAGATCCCGGTGTGTGACAGCCCCAGAGATCCCGGTGTGTGACCCCCCCCGAGATCCCGGTGTCTGACCCCCCCAGCCCCTGGTGTGTGTAAGCCCCGAGCCCCCGGTGTCACCCCGGTTTGTACCACCAAGCCCCCGGTGTGTGACCCCAGTGTGACCCCGGTGTGTGACCCCAGTGTGTGACAGCCCCGGGATCCTGGTGTGTGACTCCGGTGTGTGACAGCCCCGAGCCCCCAGTGTCACCCTGGTTTGTCCCTCTGAGCCCCGGGTGTGTGACACCCCCCGAGCCCCCGGTGTCACCCCGGTGTGTGACAGCCCTGAGCCCCCGGTGTCACCCCGGTTTGTCCCTCCGAGCCCCCGGTGTGTGACCCCGGTGTGTGACAGCCCCGAGATCCTGGTGTGACCCCGGTTTGTCCCTCCGAGATCCCGGTGTGTGACCCCAGTGTGTGACCCCGGTGTGTGACACCCCCGAGCCCCCGGTGTGTGACAGCCCCGAGATCCCGGTGTCACCCTGGTTTGTCCCTCCGAGCCCCCGGTGTGTGACAGCCCTGAGATCCCGGGGTGTGACAGCCCCCGAGCCCCCCGGTGTGACAGCCCCGAGATCCCGGTGTGTGACAGCCCCGGGATCCCAGTGTGTGACCCCAGTGTGACCCCGGTGTGCGACAGCCCCGAGATCCCGGTGTGTGACAGCCCCGGTGTGTGACAGCCCCGGGATCCCGGTGTGTGACAGCCCTGAGATCCCGGTGTCACCCCCCCCGAGCCCCCGGTGTGACAGCCCCAGCCCCCGGTGTGTGACCCCCCAGAGATCCCGGTGTGTGACAGCCCCAGAGATCCCGGTGTGTGACCCCAGTGTGACCCCAAGCCCCCGGTGTGTCACCCCCCTGAGATCCCGGTGTCACCCCGGTGTCACCCCCCTCAGCCCCGGATGTGACCCCAACATGACCCTGGTGTGACCCCGGTGTCACCCTCCCAGCTCCCAGTGTGACCTCAGTGCGACCCCCGAGATCCCGGTGTCACCCTGAGCCCCCGGTGTGACCCCTGGTGTGACCCCGGTGTGACCCCGGTGTGACCCCGGTGTGACCCCTGGTGTGACCCCGGTGTGACCCCTGGTGTGACCCCGGTGTGACCCCGGTGTGACCCCTGGTGTGACCCCGGTGTGACCCCGGTGTGACCCCGGTGTGACCCCGGTGTGACCCCTGGTGTGACCCCGGTGTGACCCCTGGTGTGACCCCGGTGTGACCCCGGTGTGACCCCGGTGTGACCCCTGGTGTGACCCCCGGTGTGACCCCGGTGTGACCCCGGTGTGACCCCGGTGTGACCCTGACATGACCCTGCTGTGACCCTGGTGTGACCCCTGGTGTGACCCCTGGTGTGACCCCTGGTGTGACCCCTGGTGTGACCCCGGTGTGACCCCGGTGTGACCCTGACATGACCCTGCTGTGACCCTGGTGTGACCCCTGGTGTGACCCCTGGTGTGACCCCAGTGTGACCCCTGGTGTGACCCCGGTGTGACCCCGGTGTGACCCCGGCGTGACCCCTGGTGTGACCCCCGGTGTGACCCCTGGTGTGACCCCAGTGTGACCCCTGGTGTGACCCCGCTGTGACCCCTGGTGTGACCCCGGTGTGACCCCTGGTGTGACCCCGGTATGACCCCAGTGTGACCCCGGTATGACCCCAGTGTGACCCCGGTGTGACCCCTGGTGTGACCCCGGTGTGACCCCTGGTGTGACCCCAGTGTGACCCCCGGTGTGACCCCCGGTGTGACCCCGGTGTGACCCCAGTGTGACCCCCGGTGTGACCCCGGTGTGACCCCAGTGTGACCCCGGTGTGACCCCGGTGTGACCCCAGTGTGATCCCTGGTGTGACCCCGGTGTGACCCCGGTGTGACCCCTGGTGTGACCCCTGGTGTGACCCCGGTGTGACCCCTGGTGTGACCCCTGGTGTGACCCCGGTGTGACCCCGGTGTGACCCCAGCCCCCAGTGTGACCCCTGGTGTGACCCCGGTGTGACCCCGGTGTGACCCTGCTGTGACCCCTGGTGTGACCCCGGTGTGACCCCTGGTGTGACCCCGGTGTGACCCCTGGTGTGACCCCGGTGTGACCCCCGGTGTGACCCCTGGTGTGACCCCGGTGTGACCCCGGTGTGACCCCTGGTGTGACCCCGGTGTGACCCCGGTGTGACCCCGGTGTGACCCCGGTGTGACCCTGACATGACCCTGCTGTGACCCTGGTGTGACCCCTGGTGTGACCCCTGGTGTGACCCCTGGTGTGACCCCGGTGTGACCCCGGTGTGACCCCGGTGTGACCCCGGCGTGACCCCTGGTGTGACCCCCGGTGTGACCCCTGGTGTGACCCCAGTGTGACCCCTGGTGTGACCCCGCTGTGACCCCTGGTGTGACCCCGGTGTGACCCCTGGTGTGACCCCGGTATGACCCCAGTGTGACCCCGGTATGACCCCGGTGTGACCCCGGTGTGACCCCAGTGTGACCCCCCGGTGTGACCCCTGGTGTGACCCCGGTGTGACCCCTGGTGTGACCCCAGTGTGACCCCCGGTGTGACCCCCGGTGTGACCCCGGTGTGACCCCAGTGTGACCCCCGGTGTGACCCCGGTGTGACCCCGGTGTGACCCCGGTGTGACCCCAGTGTGATCCCTGGTGTGACCCCGGTGTGACCCCGGTGTGACCCCTGGTGTGACCCCTGGTGTGACCCCGGTGTGACCCCTGGTGTGACCCCTGGTGTGACCCCGGTGTGACCCCGGTGTGACCCCTGGTGTGACCCCGGTGTGACCCCGGTGTGACCCCAGCCCCCAGTGTGACCCCTGGTGTGACCCCGGTGTGACCCCGGTGTGACCCTGCTGTGACCCCTGGTGTGACCCCAGCCCCCCAATATGACCCCGGTGTGACCCCGGTGTGACCTCCCCCAGCCCGCGCTTTTCCCCTCTGATTCCCGGATTTCCCCGTCCCCCTCGGGACTTCTCCCACTTTTTTTCCCAATTTTTCTCAATTTCCCCCATTTTTTCCCTAACTTCTCTCCATTTTTTTCCCCAATTTTTTTTCCATTTTTTTCCCCATTTTTCTCAATTTCTTCCTGATTTTTCCTCAATTTTTCCTGATTTTTCGCAATTTTTTCCCAATTTTTCTCGATTTTTCCCAATTTTTTCCCAATTTTCTCTCCATTTTTCTCGATTTTCTTCCCAATTTTTTCCCAATTTTCCCCAATATTTTCCCTCCATTTTTTTCCAATTTTTCTCCATTTTTTCCCATTTTTTCCCAAATTTTCCCAATTTTTTCCAAATATTCCCTCAATTTTTCTCCATTTTTTCCCAATTTATCCCCAATTTTTTCCCAATTTTTTCCCAATTTTCCCTCAATTTTTTTCCAATTTTTCTCCATTTTTTCCCAATTTTTCCCAATTTTTTCCAAATTTTTTCCCAATTTTCCCTCAATTTTTTTCCCAATTTTTCCCAATTTTTCCTCAATTTTTCTCCATTTTCCCCAATTTATCCCAAATATTCCCCAATTTTTTCCCAATTTTCCGTCAATTTTTATCCATTTTTCTCGATTTTCTTCCCAATTTATCCCCAATTTTTCCCAATTTTTTCCCAATTTTCCCTCAATTTTTCCCCATTTTTCCCCATTTTTTCCCAATTTTTCCCAATTTTCCCCAATTTTTTCCCAATTTTTTCCCAATTTTCCCTCCATTTTTTCCAATTTTTCTCCATTTTTCTCCATTTTTTCCCAATTTTTCCCAATTTCTTCCCAATTTTCCCTCAATTTTTCTCCATTTTTTCCCAATTTATCCCCAATTTTCCCCAATTTTTTCCCAATTTTCCCTCAATTTTTTTCCAATTTTTCTCCATTTTTCCCCCATTTTTTTTCCCATTTTTTCCCAATTTTTCTCCATTTTTTCCCAATTTTTCTCCATTTTTTTCCCATTTTTCTCCCATTTTTTCCCCATTTTTCTCCATTTTTCCCAATTTTTCCCATTTTTTCCCATATTTTTTCCCCGTTTTTCACAAAACCCCAAATCACTCCGGACAAAAAACCAAAAAAACCCAAAAAAACCCAGGAAAAAATTAAAAAATCCCCCAAAATTCCCAAAAAACGCCAGAAAATCCCGGAAAACCCCGGGAATTTTGGTTCCGGGATTCGGCAATCGCCGGCTCGGCGCCGCCGTCGCCGAGGCCGCTCATGGTGGGATCCTACCGAGCCGCTGGGAAAGGGAATCAACAACGGGAAAAAGGGGATTTAGCCCAAAGAAAACGCGGATTTGGGATCGCTGGGGGTTTTCGGGAATTTTTTCCCGATTTTTTCCCACTTTTTCCCAATTTTTCTCCATTTTTTCCCATTTTTTCCTCATTTTTTTCCAATTTTTCTCCATTTTTTCCCAATTTTTCCCCATTTTTTCCCCAATTTTCTCAATTTTGTCCCCATTTTTCCTCAATTTTATTCCCAATTTTTCCTCAAGTTTTCTCAATTTTTTCCCAATTTTTCTCAAGTTCTTCCCAATTTTTCTCCATTTTATTCCCATTTTTTTCCAATTTTTCTCCATTTTTTCCCATTTTTTTCCCATTTTTTCCCCAATTTTCTCAATTTTGTCCCCATTTTTCCGCAATTTTATTCCAAATTTTTCAAGTTTTCTCAATTTTTTCCCAATTTATCTCAATTTCTTCCCGATTTTTCTCCATTTTATTCCCAATTTTTCCTCAACTTTTCTCAATTTTTCCCAGTTGTTCTCAATTTTTTTCCCAATTTTTCCTCAATTTTCCCAATTTTTCCTCAATTTTTCCCAATTTTTCCTCAATTTTTCCCGATTTTTCTCCATTTTATTCCCAATTTTTCCTCAACTTTTCTCAATTTTTCCTCAACTTTTCTCTATTTTTCCTCAAGTTTTCTCAATTTTTCCCAATTTTTCTATTTTTTCCCCAATTTTTCCTCAATTTTTTTCCCAATTTTTCTCAATTTTCTCCATTTTATTCCAAATTTTTCCTCAACTTTTCTCAATTTTTCCACAACTTTTCTCAATTTTTTCCCAGTTTTTCTATTTTTTCCCAATTTTTCTTCAATTTTTTTCCCAATTTTTCTCAATTTTTCCTATTCCGATTTTTCTCAATTTCTTCCCATTTTTTCTCCATTTTATTCCCAATTTTTCCTCAAGTTTTCTCAATTTTTTCCCAGTTGTTCTCATTTTTTTCGCAATTTTTCTCCAATTTTTCCCCAATTTTTCCCAATTTTTCTCAATTCTTCTCCCAATTTTTCCTCAATTTTCCCTAGATTTTTCTCAAAATTTTTCCTAATTTTTCCCAATTTTTTCCCTTTTTTTCAGTTTTTTTCCTAATTTTCCTCAAATTTTCCCAATTTTTCCCCACTTTTTTCCCAATTTTCCTCAGTTTTTTTCCCAAATTTTCCTCAATTTTTCCCAACTTTCCTCAATTTTTCCTCAATTTTTTCCCAATTTTTCTCCATTTTTCCCCAATTTTTCCTCAATTTTTCCCAATTTTTCTCCATTTTTTCCTAATTTTCCTCAATTTTTCCCAATTTTTCCTCAATTTTTCCCAATTTTTCTCAATTCTTCTCCCAATTTTTCTCAATTTTTCCTCAATTTTCCCCCAATTTTTCTCAAAATTTTTCCTAATTTTTCTCAATTTTTTCCCTTTTTTTCAGATTGTTTTCTAATTTTCCTCAAATTTTCCCAATTTTTCTCCACTTTTTTCCAGTTTTTCTCAATTTTCCCAATTTTTCTCCATTTTTTCCCAATTTTTCTCAATTTTTCCTATTTTTTCTCAAATTTTCCCCGATTTTTATTAATTTCTTCCCAATTTTTATCCATTTTATTCCCCATTTTTCCTTTTTTCTCAATTTTTCCAATTTTTCTCAATTTTTTCCCATTTTTTCAAATTTTTCCTAATTTTCCTCATTTTCCCAATTTTCCTCTATTTTTTCCAGTTTTTCTCCTTTTTTCCCCAATTTTTCTCAAAATTTTCCCCAATTTTTCCTCAATTTTCCCTCGACTTTCCTCAAATTTTTCCAATTTTTCTCAATTTTTTCCCATTTTTTTCAATTTTTTCCTAATTTTCCTCAATTTTCCTTAATTTTCCCCAACTTCCCTCCATTTTTCACAATTTTTCTCAATTTTTTCCTATTTTCCTCAATTTTTTCATTTTTTCTCCATTTTTTCCCAGTTTTTTCTCAATTTTCCCCCAATTTTTCTACATTTTTCTCCCTTTTTTCTCAATGTCTTTCCCTGATTCTTCCTCAATTTTTACCAATTTTTCTCAATTTTTTCCAGTTTTTCTCCATTTTTTCCCCAATTTTTACCAATTCTTTTCCCAAATTTCCTCAAATTTTTCCCAATTTTTCTCAATTTTTTTCCCAATTTTTCTCAAATTTTCCCCAATTTCTTCC
>WQNJ02000400.1:162500-324928 GCA_016584745.2 Phylloscopus trochilus trochilus | reverse complement strand
GATGGAGCAGGACCGTGGTTCCTGAAACACCTCCACACCAAACTCCCTCCTCACTCCCGTTCCTTGCCTTCACAGCTGCTGGGTGGTGGTTTTGTTTAGCACCAGGAATACTTCCACTTCACCTCTTCCCCCCTCCAAACCCGCCCCACCTTCATTTTCCCCTTCATTTCTGCCTTTTTTTTTTTATATTTCCACTTCACCTCTTCCACCCTCCAAACCTACCCCACCTTCATTTTCCCCTTCATTTCTGCCTTTTTTTATATATTTCACTTCACCTCTTCATCCTCCCTCCAAACCTGCTCCACCTCCATTTTCCCCTTCATTTCTGCCTTTTTTTTTAATATTTCCACTTCGCCTCTTCTTCCTCCCTCCAAACCCGCCCCACCTTCATTTTCCCCTTCATTTCTGCCTTTTTTTTATATATTTCCACTCTGCCTCTTCTTCCTCCCTCCAAACCCGCTCCACCTTAATTTTCCCCTTCATTTCTGCCTTTTTTTTTAATATTTCCACTCTGCCTCTTCTTCCTCCTTCCAAACCCACCCCACTTCCATTTTCCCCTTCATTTCTGCTTTTTTTTTAATATTTCCACTCTGCCTCTTCTTCCTCCCTACAAACCCGCCCCACCTTCATTTTCCCCTTCATTTCTGCCTTTTTTTTTAATATTTCCACATCGCCTCTTCTTCCTCCTTCCAAACCCGTCCCACCTTCATTTCACCCTTAATTTCTGCCTGTTTTTTTTAATATTTCCACTCTGCCTCTTCTTCCTCCTTCCAAACCCGCCCCACCTTCATTTTCCCCTTCATTTCTGCCTTTTTTTTTAATATTTCCACTTCGCCTCTTCTTCCTCCTCCAAACCCGCCCCACTTTCATTTTCCCCTTCATTTCTGCCTTTTTTTTTTTTATATTCCACTCTGCCTCTTCTTCCTCCCTCCAAACCCACCCCACCTTCATTTTCCCCCTTCATTTCTGCCCTTTTTTTTTTTTTTTTTTTTTAATTTTTTTAAATTATTTTAATTCTCAGCTCCTTCAGCCCTGCCGGCCGCTTTAGCATAAGCAACGAAATTAATTTCCGCGCTCGGGCTCCGCATGTAAATTCCTTTATTAATAATTGAAAAGGGGGGGGATTTTATTTATGCGGTTTGATATTTCTCAGGTTCAGGGAGCGACTCGCTCCTCTCTCTCGCCTTGCTGATCAACAGCCGCCGTCATTAAGCTCTTCCCCCCCTTTTCCCCGTCCCCTTCCTCCCGGTAAACAGATAAAAGCCGGGAGCCCGCTGCTCCTGCCGGCCCCCGGGGGAGGTTTCCATCGGCTCAGGGAAGTAAATAATTCATTGGACTTGATCTCCCCTCAGCTCCTGCCCGGGACGAGGGGTGGATTCTTGTAGTCACTGCCTGTCACGTTTGGGTTTTCTCAAGTTCTTTCCAGGATGAAAACTGCTAAACAAGGTCACACTTTCTAAACTCTCTTGTTTCTCACATTTCTCTCCCAAGGAGGGGCTTTGCTTGTTGACCCTTGGTGTGACCAATGGTCCAAAGGATCCCACCTCTTAGCTGGGCTCATGGAGTCACTGCCTGTCACCTTTGGGTTTTCTGAAATTCCCTTTTTCCCAAAGAATCTCGTGGTAAACCAGAGCAGATTATTGTGAACCATCGTGTTTTCCTACCTTCCTTTCCCAAAGGAGAAAATTTGCTCGATAACCCCTTCAGGTGACCCGTGAGTGCAAAGATCCCAGCTCTGAGGTGGGCTCATGGAGTCACTGCCTGTCACCTTTGGGTTTGCTCGAGTTCTTTCCCAGGGATCTAAACTGCTAAACAAGGATCATGTTTTCTAAACTCTCTTGTTTCTCACATTTCTCTCCCAAGGAGGGGCTTTGCTCGTTGACCCTTGGTGTGACCAATGGTCCAAAGGATCCCACCTCTTAGGTGGGCACATTGTAAAAAGGTATAAAAAGAACTTCTGAGAATAAACCAGCTCCTTTTTGGGAGCATCAGCCTTCTGAACCACGAGTCCGTGTCTTTCTTTCGTGTCCAACAGCGAGGAGATTCTCCCCCTCCCAGATTTTCCCAGGGAGGAGTTTCTGCCCCTGGGGGAGCACCCTGGGGTCACCCCCAGAGGCTGGGGGGGGAGCGGGGATGTGCTCCTGCAGCCGCAGCACCCCTGGGCCCGCAGAAATGGGGGGAATATTTTTAGCAGGAATCTTCTGATGATCTTCTGCTAATGGGTCATTAAGGGTTATCTCCTGCTAATGGGCCATGGAGGCTCACCAAGGACAGGACACATTCCATCAATCCCAGTGGGAGATGCTCCACCCAGTGGGAGGAGCCAACCATTCCCACCTGGATAAAAACTGAGGTGCAGGAGCACAAGAGATCTGGTTCCACCAGATTCCTGGAGGAAGACTGGACCCTTCTCACCATCCCTGGACCCTTCTCACCACCACTGGACCCTTCTCACCATCCCTGGACCCTTCTCACCATCTCTGGACCCTTCTCACCATCCCTGGACCCTTCTCACCATCTCTGGACCCTTCTCACCATCTCTGGACCCTCCTCACCACCACTGTGCCCTTCTCACACCACTGGACCCTCTCACCATCTCTGGACCCTTCTCACCATCTCTGGACCCTTCTCACCATCATTGGACCCTTCTCACCACCACTGGACCCTTCTCACCATCCCTGGGCCCTTCTCACCATCACTGGACCCTTCTCTCTCAGGATCATCTCTGCTCCAACAGAACCACCTCTGCCACTCCAGGAGGACTCACTTCTGGCCTGCTTCAAGCACCCTGACCAGCAGGTGTCAGGTTGTATTATTCCATTTATTTTACCTTTTTTTTCCCTCTCTTCTCCTATTAAATTGTATCTCTGACTGGGAGTCTCACTGCTTTTGCTTCCAAACCAGCACATTTAGCAAAACCCCTTCCCTAATTTATTGTTTTGGTTTTTTTTTTTTCCTCCGTGGCAGGTGGGGAAATGCAGGGCAGGCCCTGCCTGCAGCCCGGCTTCCGGGAAAGCGGCGACGGACATTGATTTATGATCAAAAGGAAGGGAAAAAAAAAATAAAATAAATAAATAAATTTTTAAAAAAAAGAAAGAATAAAAAGAATACTTAAGGCTCCAAACCAGGGAAATCTCGTTTCTTCCTGCGCCGGCGTTACCTGGGAATCTTTCATGTTCAAACTTAAATGGAATGAAGAATGAGGAGGGGGGGGGGTGGAAATCGCCCTGGGAGCGGCGCCATCCTTGTAGCCCTGGATTAAAATGAATCCTGCATTGATCTCTGCAGTTTATGAACGGCCTGGCACGGGGAGAGCAGCCGCTGCCATAAACACCCCGGAGCATCACCTCAGCCTGCATCCAGCCCCTGAGCCCAGCCAGCCCTGCCAAAGCCCCAGCACCAATTAACCAGCGGCCCCCCTGACCCCGGCCCTGCCTGCTGGGGAGAGGGGACGACACCACAGCCTTGAAAAGCAAAAAAAAAAAAACAAATCCAAAACCAAAAAAAAAACCCTGAGAGCAAAGCCCTAAATCTTTTTTGGCTGCCTGATTAATAATCCTGTCAGGCCTATCACAGGCACTAAACAGCAATGCTGGTTGCAGCTGAATTTTTTATACTTTCTATTAATCTTTAATGATGGCTTGGTCACCTAGTCTCTTTTATCTTGTCAGATAAATGTATGGTTAACAGGATAATGAGATTTCTGAGGCTCTGTGCCTGCTCACAGCCAGGCAGCACACGGGCTGACCCCTGCCCCTGCCGGGGGAGCCGGCGGAGGGCACGGTAATTGCTGGATGTGCTGGGAATGATTGGGAGCTGATGGATGGTTTAAACTTTGATTCGGGGTCAGCGGGTCCCCCGGCTCCGCCAGGCAACTGTGGTTTTATTGCCGGCAGGATCTGATGGGGATGTAATTAGATTTAGCTATTGGCTTTATTAATAAGTAATTGTTCCGCTGCTGCTGGGGGGTATCCCGCTGCTAATTTGGGGCATGGGTGGGGGTTTGGGTGGGTGGTTTGATCAGAAATGGGGCTGAGTGTGTGAGTGTGTGTGTGTGTGTCTGTGTGTGTGTGTTTGGGGCCCTGGCAGAGCCCAGCTCGGTCCAGGAATGAGGGGTGGGTTCCTCGTTAATTCCGTAATTAACCCAACTCTGGGAGCCCAGCTTGGCCTGGCTGTGCCAGGGGGGATCCAGGAGCTGCCCGGGATGAGTTTGGGATGTGCTGGGATTTCCTGGGATGTGCTGGGATGAGTTGGGATGTGCTGGGATGAGTTTTGGGATGTGCTGGGATGAGCTGGGATGAGTTTGGGGTGTGCTGGGATGAGCTGGGATGAGCTGGGATGAGTTTGGGGTGTGCTGGGATGAGCTGGATGTGCTGGGATGTGCTGGATGAGCTGGGATGAGTTTGGGGTGTGCTGGGATGAGCTGGGATGTGCTAGGATGAGTTTGGGATGTGCTGGGATGAGCTGGGATGTGCTAGGATGAGTTTGGGATGTGCTGGGATGAGCTGGGATGTGCTGGGATGAGTTTGGGATGAGGTGGGATGTGCTGGATGAGTTTGGGATGAGCTGGATGAGTTTGGATGTACTGGATGTGCTGGGATGTGCTGGGATGAGCTGGGATGAGTTTGGGATGAGCTGGGATGAGCTGGGATGTCCTGGGATGTGCTGGGATGAGTTTGGAACGTGCTGGATGTGCTGGGATGTCCCAGGACATGCCAGATGTCCCGGGGTGCACCAGCCCAGCAGCAGCACTGAGAGCTCCCACATTTGGGATCAGCTCGGGGCCCTCAGAGCCCTCTGCTCCTGCTGCTTCTCCCACCTCCCTTCCAGGGCCTCCCCTTCCTCCGGGGCCCTCCAGAGCCGGGAGGGACCCCCGGACCCTCCCCTTCCCTCCCCGGGCAGCCTCGGTGGCCGCGCTCCGGGGCTGAGCCCACCTTGGGGAGCGGCTGGGCTGGCTCCTGCCGGATCCCTCTGCCTTCCCCTTTCCCTTTCCCTTTCCCTTTCCCTTCCCCTCTCCCCTTTCCCTTCCCCTTCCCCTTTTCCCTCTCCCTTTCCCTTTCCCTTTCCCTTCCCCTTCCCCTTTCCCTTCCCCTTCCCCTTCCCCTTTCCCTCTCCCTTTCCCTTTCCCTTTCCCTTTCCCTTTCCCTTTCCCTTTCCCTTTCCCTTTCCCTTTCCCTCTCCCTTCCTCTTTCCCTTCCCTTTCCCTTTCCTTTCCCTCTCCCTTCCCCTTCCCCTCTCCCTTCCTCTTTCCCTTCCCTTTCCCTTTCCTTTCCTCTTTCCCTTCCCCTTCCCCTCTCCTTCCCTTCCCCTTTCCTTTCCTCTTTCCCTTTCCCTTTCCCTTCCCCTTTCCCTCTCCCTTCCCCTTTCCTTTCCCTTTCCCTTTCCCTTCCCCTTCCCCTTTCTTTCCTCTTTCCCTTCCCCTTCCCCTCTCCCTCTTCCCCTTCCCCTTTCCCTTCCTCTTTCCCTTCCTCTCCCCTTTCCCTCTCCCCTCCCCGCTGCCCGGGGTTCATTTCCGCAGCTCCCGGGGCCAGGAGCCGTCCATCCGTCCGTCTGTCCGTCTGTCCGTCTGTCCGTCCGTCCGTGGCAGCCCGGGGCGCTGAGCAGCTTCCCCAGCCGATTCCCAGAGAGCGAGCCGGGTGCCGGGCTCCCCTCCCCACGTGCAGCCGTATTTTGGTGGCGTTTTTTGTTTTTGTTTTGTTTTTGTTTTTTTTTTGTTGCTCCGCTGCTCCGAGGAAGCTCCTCGCATTAATTATGTTGCCATGTAGAAAGCTCTGGCCTGTCATACTTTTTTTTTTCTTTTTTTTTTCCTCCTTTTCTTTTTTTTTTTCTTTTTTTTTTTTTTTTTTTTTTTCCCAAGCTCTGTTTTTCATAAAGTGGTCCTAAAATGACACGGAAAGCAGCTGCTTAAGCAATTGTGCCAATTAATGGGTCTCTGAAATTAAAACGCCTACACAGTCTAGATGAGATTTCTCCAGGAGGGAATTCGGCAATTGTCTTCATGATAATCAGGCTTGACTTGTCTTAGCACACATTAATAAAAAAGCAAATGCATTCAAAGAGATGCCTTTAGTGGAGAATATCCACAATATAGTAATGAGTCTCCAAAAAAAAAAAAAAAAAAAAAAAAGAAGGAGAAGAAGGAGGAGAGGGGGGGAGAGAGAGGAGGGATGCTGAGCTGGCTCCAGCCTTTCCTTCGGGGAGGGAGACTTGGAATTCGTGTCATGGACTCGCCGGATTCTCCCGCTGCAGCTGCTGCAAGGATGCAAAGCTCTCTCTCCGCGCCTCTCCGAGGCAGCGGCTCGGCGGGAGGGGCGGGATTCCCGCTGGGAGCGGCAGCGGCGGGGGCTGCGGGGACCCCCGGGACCCCCGGGACCCCCGGGAGCTGGGCTGGGGCTGCCGGGGGTGGCCCCGGGCCCGCGGCACCCACCGGCTCCTGCCCAGGGGATGGGGCAGGAACTCCTCGGGAACAACGGCAGCTGTGTCCTGCCCTGGCTGGGGGGACAGGGGGACAGGGGGAGAGGGGGACAGGGGGACGGGGGACAGAGGGACAGGGGGACAGAGGGACAGAGGGACAGGGGGACAGGGGGACAGGGGGATGGGGACAGGGGGACAGGGGGATGGGGGACAGAGGGACAGGGTTACAGGGGGATGGGGGACAGAGGGACAGGGGACAGAGGGACAGAGGGATGGGGGACAGGGGGACAGAGGGACAAGGGGACAGGGACAGAGGGACAGGGTGACAGGGGGATGAGGGACAGAGGGACAGAGGGACAGGGGGACAGGGGGACAGAGGCACTCGGGGTGGCCTTGTCCAAGGGTGCCGTCCCAATGCCCAGGGAAACACTGAGATCCACGCTGGGACACCCCAGGGTGTTGCAGCCTGGCACAGCCCTGTTCCCTCCCGGGAACCGGCTCAGCCATCCCTGGGTTTGCACCCCCTTCCCTTCCCTTCCCTTCCCTTCCCTTCCCTTCCCTTCCCTTCCCTTCCCTTCCCTTCCCTTCCCTTCCCTTCCCTTCCCTTCCCTTCCCTTCCCTTCCCTTCCCTTCCTTCCCTTCCCTTCCCTTCCCTTCCCTTCCCCCTCGCCTCTGTTTGTGTTTCCTGCAGCCTCCTGACAGTTTGTCTGCAAAAAGCCTTTTCTCTTTTCTCTCCCCCCCCGCCCCACCACCTTGTTATTTTCATTTCAAAAAAAAAATTTAGGAGGCTTTAAAAACAAAAGTATTTAGAGCAAACACCATCTTCCCCCATGCAAAATTGATGAAAGAAAAAGACTTACAGCTCTAAACCCCGGCTCTGCTGCTGCTGCTGCTGCTGCTGGAGCAGCCAGAGCCTCGAGTTCATGGAATTCTGGGCTGGGCTGGGCTTGGAGGGGCCTTGGAGATCCTCTGCTCCCCGTGAAATTAATGAAATTAATGAAATTAATGAAATTAATGAAATTAATGAAATGAATCTGCTCCAGCTGTCCCATCCCCGGGGCCATCCCGATTTCCACGGGAGCCGTCAGGGCACCCGGGAAATGCTGCAGAGCATCCCCTCGCTTTTCCCTTCCACCCCTCCGCCTTCGGCATTTTCAGCTCCATCCCGCTCCCAGCAAATATTTTGATTGCACCCGAGTGCGAGCGCGTTCGCCGGCTCAGACAAAAAAAAAAAAAAAAAAAAGCCTCGATTAGTTTTAGGCAATTTGTCCTGATATTGTTTTGGATCGCGCGTTTATTCCCCCATAAAGATTTGATTGCTCTGCTTGTTTCATTAATCTTTATTTGTTTAATCATCTGCTAAATCTGTTTAATCGTTGGTTTAAGTGGAAAAGATTACACGAAAGATATTTACTGCTCTTGCCTGCCAGAGCTGCCCTGACACCTCCCCGGCCTGGCCCTGGGTCCCGCTTTTCCGCACCCGCTGGCATTTTCCCGGCTTGGCCATCATTTGGGTGAAAAAAAAAAACCCAAAAAAAGCCCAAAAAACCCAAAGAGGGAAACCCCGGGGCTGCCGCGCCAACATTTCCCGGCCCTGATGGATGCGGGAACCGGAGGAGGGGCCCGGCCCTGCCTCTCCCGCTGCATTTGGTGGATTTAAATCCCACCCTGTGAGGTGCCCGCAGTTTTTTTACGGGATGGATTCCCGGGGAATTGGGAGAGCTCAGCCTTGGCTGCGCTGGGAGCCCGCAGGTGAACGCCTCGCTCCGCCTGGAGAAGAGGGGTCTGTCCCGGGGGGCTCGGAGCAGCGGTTTAAGGATTATTTTCTTTTTTCTTTTTTTTTTTCCCTGGCTTCTCCCCCCGCTCCCAGCCCTGTTCAGCCACCCCAGACCCCCCTCCCGGGCTGCCTGTCCCGGGCCAAGGCCAGGAACGGGTGTTTGATCCCCAGGCCGAGCTTTCCCCGACCCGGCCAGGGCTTGGGACGCGCGGTGCTCCCGCTGCATTTGGTGGATTTAAATCCCACCCTGTGAGGTGCCCGCAGTTTTTTTACGGGCTGGATTCCCGGAGAATTGGGAGAGCTCAGCCTTGGCTGCGCTGGGAGCCCGCAGGTGAACGCCTCGCTCCGCCTGGAGAAGGGGGGTCTGTCCCGGGGGGCTCGGAGCAGCGGTTTAAGGATTATTTTCTTTTTTTTTTTTTTTTCCCTGGCTTCTCCCCCCGCTCCCAGCCCTGTTCAGCCACCCCAGACCCCCCTCCCGGGCTGCCTGTCCCGGGCCAAGGCCAGGAACGGGTGTTTGATCCCCAGGCCCGGCCGGGGCTTGGGACGCGCGGTGCTCCCGCAGCATTTGGTGGATTTAAATCCCACCCTGTGAGGTGCCCGCAGATTTTTTACGGGCAGAATTCCCGGGGAATTGGGAGAGCTCAGCCTTGGCTGCGCTGGGAGCCCGCAGGTGAACGCCTGGCTCCGCCTGGAGAAGAGGGGTCTGTCCCGGGGGGCTCGGAGCAGCGGTTTAAGGATTATTTTCTTTTTATTTTCCCCCCGGCTTCTCCCCCCGCTCCCAGCCCTGTTCAGCCACCCCAGACCCCACTCCCGGGCTGCCTGTCCCGGGCCAAGGCCAGGAACGGGTGTTTGATCCCCAGGCCCGGCCGGTGCTTGGGACGCGCGGTGCTCCCGCTGCATTTGGTGGATTTAAATCCCACCCTGTGAGGTGCCCGCAGTTTTTTTACGGGATGGATTCCCGGGGAATTGGGAGAGCTCAGCCTTGGCTGCGCTGGGAGCCCGCAGGTGAACGCCTCGCTCCGCCTGGAGAAGAGGGGTCTGGGCAAGGGTCTGACCCTTCTTCTGGACAAGAAGGGTCCCGGGGGGCTCGGAGCAGCGGTTTAAGGATTAATTTCTTTTTTTTTTTTTTTTTCCTGGCTTCTCCCCCACTCCCAGCCCTGCTCAGCCACCCCTGACCCCGCTCCCGGGCTGCCTGTCCCGGGCCAAGGCCAGGAACGGGTGTTTGACCCCCAGGCCCGGCCGGGGCTTGGGACGCGCGGTGCTCCCGCAGCTCCGGGCTCCGCCAGCACGATCTTTAATTAGTGAAATTAAGGAGAAAAGAGGATCACGGAGGGTCAGGCAGGACGCGGGGGAGAAGCGAGAATTTAACCAGCACGGGGAAGGGGGGCGCGGATTTCAGCCCCGCTCTCGCCCAGCGCCTTGCATGGGGAGGGATTGGGGAGGGGATTTTCTGTTTGTTTGGGTTTTTGGGGGGGGGGTTGTTTGGATTTTTTTTGGTTTGTTTGTTTTTTTGGGGTTTTTTTGGGGGTTTTTTTGTGTTTTTTTTTTGGGGGGGGGGGTTGGTGTTTTGTGGGGTTTTTTTGGTTTTTTTTGGGGGGGGGGGTTTGGTGTTTTTTGTGGGTTTTTTTGGTGTTTTTCTTTTTAATTTATTTATTTCGGTTTCCCCCCCGGTTTTTCGGATCCCTCACCCTGCTGCAGCCTCCCCGGGGCAGGGGGTGCCGGCTGCGATTGTGCCGAAAATCCGGCGATTTTTTTTTTTTTTGTCTCGAGCAGCGGGCGGGCGCTGGCGGATCCTCCGCCGGCAGATCTTGTCCTCATTACTGAATAATTCATCGCCGCGTTAATGGCTTCAGATCCCGGCGCGCTCCCCGCGCTCTCCTCCTCTCCTGCCTCGCTCTGCCCACTTGGGAAAACTTTATTATGCCTCGCTCTGACGACAGAGTATACAGATAAAAGATAATTGCTTGGCTTGACTCCCCCATTGATATGAAAATAAGATTTAAATTATTCACTTCGGTTTAAAGGTTAGTTGAAGGTTATTACAGGGGGGATAAAAAAAAAATAATAAAAAAAAAATCACTCTCCATAACATTTCTGTTGGAGATGAGACAGGTTTGAAAAGGCCTAATTTGCACGGCAGGCCGAGGCGGCTTGTTGTGAATAAACCCGGAGCCCCTCCAGAGATTTTAATCGCCGAAGAAGTCAATTATTTATAAGCAAATTACGCCGAGCTGCTCGGGTAGAGACAAACCTGGCTCGGCGTGAACAGGGACAAGATGGAAACCCATATAACTTAATACACACCGAGCGGCAGCCGGAGCCTCTCCCGCTCCTAATCCCGGCTGGAATTTAACGAGCGGGCTGGATTTCAGCGGGGAGCGGGGCGGGGAGGGGGGCTGAGCCCGGTTCTCTCGCACTCCTGTTTGTTTTATTCCTCCCCTTCAGCCTCCCGGCTCCCAGCCTCCCTCTCTGCCTTTTGTGTTGCCGCCTTGTAAATGGAATTAAAGGATTGTGAATTTTCCTCGCCCGAGCCATGGGGGCTTTGAAAGCGAGGGGGACGTCACTGTGCCCAGCGCTCTCGGCTTTATCCCGGCTTTCGCTTCACGCTCTTTCATGTGGGGAGCTCTGGCCGCGTCTGCTGCGGGGAGAGAGGCGGATCTGCTGGCCGGAGTTAATAATTCATGCCCGGGCCTGGGTCGGAGCTCCCAGCCAGTGGCGGCACCGCTGATGAAGATCCGTGGAATCCCCGTGGAGAAGCGAGGATGGGATGGCAGAGCTCTGCAGGGGTGATCCGGGCTGTGGTGACCTGGTTCTGTGGGTGTGCAGGGCGCTGGTGGAACACCACGGAGCTCCAGTTCCTTGGGTGTGCAGGGTGCTGGTGGAACACCATGGAGCCCCAGTTCCGTGGTGCCCCGGTTCCGTGGAGCTCCGGTTCCGTGGGTGCACAGGGCACTGGTGGAACACCATGGAGCTCTGGTTCCATGGAGCTCTAGTTCCTTGGGTGTGCAGGGTGCTGGTGGAACACTGTGGAGCTCTGGTTCTGTGGGTGTGCAGGGCGCTGGTGGAACACCATGGAGCTCCAGTTCCGTGGTGCCCCGGTTCCGTGGAGCTCCAGTTCCATGGGTGTGCAGGGCGCTGGTGGAACACCATGGAGCTCTGGTTCCATGGTGCCCCGGTTCCATGGGTGTGCAGGGTGCTGGTGGAACACCATGGAGCTCTGGTTCAGTGGGTGCACAGGGCACTGGTGGAACACCATGGAGCTCTGGTTCCCTGGGTGTGCAGAGCCCTGGTGGAACACCATGGAGCTCCTGTTCCATGGGTGCACAGAGCCCTGGTGGAACACCATGGAGCTCTGGTTCTGTGGGTGTGCAGGGTGCTGGTGGAACCCCAAGGATCCCCGGTTCAGTGGGTGCACAGAGCGCTGGTGGAACACCATGGAGCTCTGATTCTGTGGGTGTGCAGGGTGCTGGTGGAACCCCAAGGATCCCTGGTTCAGTGGGTGCACAGAGCACTGGTGGAACACCATGGAGCTCTGGTTCCATGGTGCCCCGGTTCCATGGGTGTGCAGGGTGCTGGTGGAACACCATGGAGCTCTGGTTCAGTGGGTGCACAGGGCACTGGTGGAACACCATGGAGCTCTGGTTCCATGCATGCACAGAGTGCTGGTGGAACCCCAAGGATCCCCGGTTCCGTGCGTGCACAGAGCACTGGTGGAACACCATGGAGCTCTGGTTCCATGCGTGCACAGAGTGCTGGTGGAACCCCAAGGATCCCCGGTTCCATGGGTGCACAGAGCGCTGGTGGAACACCATGGAGCTCTGGTTCTGTGGGTGTGCAGGGTGCTGGTGGAACCCCAAGGATCCCCGGTTCAGTGGGTGCATAGAGCGCTGGTGGAACACAATGGAGCTCTGGTTCCATGCATGCACAGAGTGCTGGTGGAACACCACAGATCCCCGGTTCAGTGGGTGCACAGAGCACTGGTGGAACATTGTGGAGCTCTGGTTCTGTGGGTGTTCAGGGTGCTGGTGGAACACTGTGGAGCTCTGGTTCCATGGGTGTGCAGGGTGCTGGTGGAACCCCAAGGATCCCCAGTTCAGTGGGTGCACAGAGCACTGGTGGAACATTGTGGAGCTCTGGTTCCATGGGTGTGCAGGGTGCTGGTGGAACCCCAAGGATCCCCAGTTCAGTGGGTGCATAGAGCGCTGGTGGAACATTGTGGAGCTCTGGTTCCATGGGTGCACAGAGCACTGGTGGAACACCGTGGCACTCACCGGCCACTGGTGCCCCCCGGGTCCAGCCTTTGCTGCGGGCTTATCAATGTATTGGGAGATATTAGATATTGATGGGTGTAACAGGAGAGATATCAGATATCGATACATTGGGAGATATTGATCTATTGGGAGATATCAGATATCAATAACAGGAGAGATATCAGATATTGATGGGTGTAATGGGAAAGATATCAGATATTGATATACTGGGAGATATCAGATATCAATAGGTATAACAGGAGAGATATCAGATATTGATAGGTGTAATGGGAGAGATATCAGATATTGATACATTGGGAGATATCAGATATTGATTTATTGGGAGAGATATCAGATATTGATAGGTGTAACAGGAGAGAGATCAGATATTGATTTATTGGGAGAGATAGCAAATATTAATATATTGGGAGAGATATTAGATATTGATAGGTACAATGGGAGAGATATCAGACATTGATCTATTGGGAGATATTGGATATTGATCTATTGGGAGATATCAGATATCAATAGGTATAACAGGAGAGATATCAGATATTGACAGGTGTAATGGGAAAGATATCAGATATTGATACATTGGGAGATATCAGATATTGATCTATTGGGAGAGGTATCAGATATTGATTTATTGGGAGAGATATCAGATATTAATATATTGGGAGAGATATCAGATATTGATCTATTGGAAGATATCGGATATTGTTATATTGGGAGGTATCAGATATCAATAGGTATAACAGGAGAGACAGCAGATATTGATATATTGGGAGAGATATCAGATATTGATAGGTGTAACAGGAGAGATATCAGATATTAATATATTGGGAGAGATCAGATATTGATATATTGGGAGATATCAGATATTGATCTATTGGGAGAGATATTAGATATTGATAGGTGTAACAGGAGAGAGATCAGATATTGATTTATTGGGAGAGATATCAGATATTGATACATTGGGAGATATCGGATATTGATCTATTGGGAGATATCAGATATTGTTATATTGGGAGGTATCAGATATAAATAGGTATAGCAGGAGAGACAGCAGATATTGATATATTGGGAGAGATATCAGATATTGATATATTGGGAGAGATATCAGATATTGCTAGGTATAACAGGAGAGAGATCAGATATTGATATATTGGGAGAGATATCAGATATTGATAGGTGTAACAGGAGAGATATCAGATATTGATATATTGGGAGAGATATCAGATATTGATCTACTGGGAGAGAGAAGATGCCAGGCCCTGATTTAACTCCAGAATCCCCGGAGTCCCACCGGACTGGCCAGGCCTCAGCGGGTTTGCTGTGCAATCCTGCAGCTTGGAATGACTCAGCCCTTGAGGGGGAAAAGCCGAGCTGGAGCGTCCCGGCTGAGGCGGCATGGCCGGGCTGAATTCCTGAGGGATGAGGAGCTGCCAGCAGCGCTTTCCCCACCCCGGATCCCTCCTTCCTCCTCGGGGGAGCCCGGAGCAGACAGCGCTGCCCATCTCCTCATCTCGGCCCAACCCCTCCTGCGCTCCCAGGTCCGCCTTGCCTGCCTGCTCGGGGGTGGGGAGAGAGAAAAAAAAAAAAAAAAATTATATATATATAAAAAAATCCCTCTTAAATCATTCAGCGCCTCTCTAATGTATTCCCAGCGCGGCCGGCGGAACAAGATCTGAAACACTCCTTTTTTTCCGCTCAGACTATTAACGGGTGACACTTTGACACCGGCGAGAAGTACGGCAGATTAAAAAAGGTAAAAAAAAAAAAAATAAAACCGCACGGAAACCTAAGTGCCTGCTCACAGCGCCGGGATTAAAAAAAATAAAATAAAAAAAAAAATTAAAAAAAATCGCTGCTGGGAGCATGAAAAAGCAGAGCCCCCCCGTCAGCAGCGATGGATCCAGCCCAGGGATCCAGCCCAGGGATCCGGCCCAGGGATCCAGCCCAGGGATCCGGCCCAGGGATCCAACCCAGGGTTCCATCCCAGGGATCCAGCCCAGGGATCCAGCCCAGGGTTCCAGCCCAGGGATCCAGCCCAGGGATCCAGCCCAGGGTTCCAGCCCAGGGATCCGGCCCAGGGATCCATCCCAGGGATCCAGCCCAGGGTTCCATCCCAGGGATCCAGCCCAGGAATCCAGCCCAGGGATCCCCCCGCCGGCCGCGGCGGGGAAAAGGCAGCCGGAGGATGAGGAAGGCGATGAAGGCTGGCGGGGAGGAGGTTCGGCCGCTCCTCCCCCCGGGAGATTGGGACCCCTGGGGTCTCGGGGAGAGGGGGGGGGGGGTCGGTCTCGTTTCATCTGCCCCTGACATTTGGAGTCCCCCCCACCCCCGGAGGCGGCTGGGGGATGGATGAAAGCGTGGAGATGAAGGAGCCGGCTTTTCTTGGCACCATTAATCATTTATCAGCTAATCAAGAACGCTCGCGGGAGATGAGGGGAGAGAGGAGCTCCTTCCTGATAGGAATTAGTTGGCTCACGGTTATTTTTTTCCCCTCCCCACACACACCCCTCGCTCTGATTTCCCGAGGGATGGAGGCTGAGCTCGCCCCCTCCCTGCTTCCCAGCACCCGGAGCCTCCGGGCAGCCGGGATGGGCTGGCCCAGAAAAGCCCTCGGGGCCCGAAATTCCCAGCGCGGGGAGAGGGAATCGCAGCCAGCCGGGTGGGGGTCGGGGTGAGGACATCACCCTCAGCTGGGCCAGGGGAGGCTCGGGGTGGGCACCAGCAGGAATTCCTGCCCGGATCACAGAATCACAGAATTTCTGGGTTGGAAATTCAAGATCATCGAGTCCAACACCTCAACTCACCCAGTGCCACATCCAGGCTTTTTAAACACACCCAGGGATGGTGACACCACCACCTCCCCGGGCAGAGCATCCCAGGGCTTTATCACTCTTTATCACACAGGGACAGGAGGAGAGGGAACAGCCTCAGCCTGTGCCAGGGGAGGCTCAGGCCGGGCACCAGCAGGAATTCAGACACCAGCAGGAATTCCTGCCCAGATCACAGAATCACAGAATTTCCAGGTTGGAAATTCAAGATCATCCAGCCAACCCATGCTCCAACACCTCAACTCACCAGTGCCACATCCAGGCTTTTTAAACACACCCAGGGATGTGGTGGAAGGGGTGGGGTCAGGCCTCGGAGCTGCTCAGGGAAGTTTGGAGACTGTAACTGGCTACGGTGCTCAGGAAACGAGGCAGGGAGTGCATCAGTGAGGCTGCGTGGAGCTCTTGCAAGCAAGAGACCACTCCTTTATTTTCCTGACTCCTTTTGTACATTTTACAAATTGCCCACCCCAGAGGTGGGACCCTTGGGAACCACTGGTCGTTTTCCAGAGCCCATCACCGAAGCCCCTCCTCTGGGAACAGATGTGGGAGCTTCGGTAGTTTACAGAACATGACCTTGTGCATCAACACCGTGCCTGGGAATAGAATTTCCCAAAACCAAAACAAGCAGGCACGGGCATGGCAACAGGAGACCCCACCCCTGGAGGTGTCCCTGGCTCCGGGTGACAATCTCCCCTTCCTTAGGAGGGATTTCAACAGATTTCAACATCCCCGCCCCGGGCTTGAAAATGTGAGCTGGGGGAGGCTCTGGAACAAACCGAACTAAAGAGCAAACACCCGGGGCTGTGACACCTCGTGGCATTTCTGTGAGTGAGTGAGTGAGTGAGCGGTGCTGGGGGAGGGTTTGGGGCCACGCTCAGCCCCGCTGCCTCCCCGGGAAGGCTTTAATTCCCCCATAAACGCTGGCAGGGCTTTAATTCCCCCATAAACGCTGGCAGGGCTTTTTAATTCCCCCATAAACGCTGCGGGCTTTCCAGCAGCAGCCCCGCTCAGCTCGGCAGTAATACCCAGTTCTAGCATTTCAGGTAAGGCTTTATAAAGGAAATTAAATCTCCTCAGCGCGGCTAATCGCAGATTAGCTTCCAGCACAGCCTGTTAGCCCGGGCCGATCCCATTGAAAGCCTCGGGCGGCCCCGGCCCCGGGAACGCCTCATCCTGCGCTTGGAAAGCCCAGGAAGGGGCAGGGCAGAGGGGAATCCTCCTCTCCTGCTTTGGGGGGTGGTTTTGTTCTCCGTGCAGGGAAAGGTCTCTGCGGTGCGCCGGGCATCTCCTGCTGCTCCGGGCTCTCCCGGGGTTCTGATCCATCCCCTGGGTTCTGATCCACCCCCTGGGTTCTGATCCATCCCCTGGGTTCTGATCCATCCCCTGGTTCTGATCCATCCCTTGGGTTCTGATCCATCCCTTGGGTTCTGATCCATCCCCGGGTTCTGATCCATCCCCTGGTTCTGATCGATCTCCTGGTTCTGATCCATCCCCGAGTTCTGATCCATCCTCTGGGTTCTGCTCCGTCCCTGGGTTCTGATCCACCCCCTGGTTCTGATCCATCCCTTGGGTTCTGATCCATCCCCTGGGTTCTGATCCATCCCCGGGTTCTGATCCATCTCCTGGGTTCTGATCCACCCCCTGGGTTCTGATCCGTCCCCTGGTTCTGATCCATCCCCTGGGTTCTGATCCACCCGCTGGTTCTGATCCATCCCCGAGTTCTGATCCATCCCTCGGGTTCTGATTCTTCTCTTCTCTTCTCTTCTCTTCTCTTCTCTTCTCTTCTCTTCTCTTCTCTTCTCTTCTCTTCTCTTCTCTTCTCTTCTCTTCTCTTCTCTTCTCTTCTCTTCTCTTCTCTTCTCTTCTCTTCTCTTCTCTTCTCTTCTCTTCTCTTCTCTTCTCTTCTCTTCTCTTCTCTTCTCTTCTCTTCTCTTCTCTTCTCTTCTCCCCGGAGCAGCCCCGTGCCCAGTCTGGGCTGTCCCGAGGCCGCAGCAGCTCCGCAGCCGGGGCACAGGGGCCGATCCCATCCCCTCCGTGCCCTCCAGGATTCCCCGCTGCCCGGGGGAGCCGCCTCCCCAGGTGTTTGTTTGCTCTCCCGGGCTATTTGCATCCCGCCCCGGCCTGCCGGGCTGTCCGCGCTCCTTCGGGAGCTGTTTGCTCTGCTGTGACCTTTGGATCGGCGGGGTGAGCCTGGGGACAAGGTCAGCCCCGGCAGCAACAGCGCTGCCCTCCCCGGGGGTGCGGGGGCTGCCCCGGGCCCCTCCCCGGGCCCTCCCCGGGCACACCGCGGTCCCTCTGTCCCCTCTGCCGCCGGTGACACCCGGGCTGCGGCCAGCGCAGGAATTCTCCTCCCTCGCTGCTCCGTTCCCTGCGGCCGGGCCGCTCTGCCCTGACTCGGCAGGGAAATATCGCAGGGATCGATTCCCGCTGCCGGGGCCGGCGGGTTTGGGAGGAAGGCCGGGTGGTTCCGGTGCCCTCGCAGCGGCTCGATTGGCTGCACAAAATCCGCTTTTCTCAAGGGGGGCCCGTCCCTCCCGCCGTGCCCGTCCCTCTCAATCCGTGTGAATTCCACACTCCTGGTGCTGGGTGGGGCAGGGATCCAGTCCCAGGACGGGCTCCTGACCCAGCCCCCAAAACCCAGCGAGGCTCCCGCAGCACCCATCCCGTTCCCGCGGTGCCCATCCCTCTCCCACCGTGCCCATCCCTCAATCCGTGTGAATTCCACACTCCTGGGTGCTGGGTGGGGCAGGGATCCAGCCCCAGGACGGGCTCCTGACCCAGCCCCCCGAGCCCAGCGAGGATCCCACCGTGCCCATCCCGCTCCCACAGCACCCATCCCATTCCCGCGGTGCCCATCCCTCAATCCGTGTGAATTCCACACTCCTGGTGCTGGATGGGGCAGGGATCCAGCCCCAGGACGGGCTCCTGACCCAGCCCCCAAAACCCAGCGGGGCTCCCGCAGCACCCATCCCTCTCCCCCAGCACCCATCCCTCTCCCACCGTGCCCATCCCATTCCCGCCGTGCCCATCCCTCAATCCGTGTGAATTCCACACTTCTGGGTGCTGGATGGGGCAGGGATCCAGCCCCAGGACGGGCTCCTGACCCAGCCCCCAAAACCCAGCGGGGCTCCCGCAGCACCCATCCCTCTCCCCCAGCACCCATCCCTCTCCCTCCATGCCCACCCCTCCCGCCGTGCCCACCCCTCGGCGCTGGCCCTGGGGGAGCCGCGGGGGAACAGCTGCGGCTGCACTGCAGGAAAAAAAAAAAAAAAAAAAAAAAACCAAAAAACTCCCCGCTCCCTCCGTCAACAATTTTATTTTTATTTTTTATTTTTTATTTTTTATTTTTTTTTCCGAACTGCGCCAAACGAGAGGTGCGTCCTCCTCTCTCCGCCGCGCGTGTAACACCAGCACATAATTAACAGTCAAGATCATTTACATTGTCGCTTAGCTAATTTTCATAATGTTTTCTTTATTATCAGAGGAAGAAATTAACCCAAGAATTTATTTACATACTAGTCTCAAACAGTAACAGCTTGCTAATTGCCTGTTAGGTGATTAATAAGCTTACAGCAGATGCTAATGAATCGAGAGCTCACTGTTTCAAAGGTGCTCTTGCAGCATGCTTGTGTTTTGGCAGCTTAATTAGTGCAATAATTATGTACTTGTTGCTTCTTCTTTCAAGCAAATACTGTCAAATGCTTAAAAGATTAAAGAGAATTATATCGCCGGGAACTCGCTGTGCTCCGCGATTCTGCTGCTGCCGCTCCCCGGAGCCGAACCCGGGATAAACCCCGGGCTGGGGCTGGGGCCGAGCCGGGGCCGAGCAGAGCCCGGCGGGGGCAGCACGGGAGCGGCTCTGACTGCCCTGGGGGTGGAAATGTGGGGGAAACGTGCTGGTGGGGATGGGAATGCTGGGGAAATGTGCTCCTGGGGGTGGAAATGCTGGGAATTGTGCCCCTGGGGATGGAAGTGTGCGGGAAATGTGCTGGTGTGGGCCCTGGGGATGGAAATGCAGGGGATGGAAATGCTGGGAAATGTGCTGGTGTGGGCCCTGGGCATGGAAATGTGGGGGAAATGTGCTGGTGGAGATGGAAATGCTGGGGAAATGCATCAGTGTGGGCCCTGGGTATAGAAATGTGGGGGAAATATGCCCCTGGGGATGGAAATGCTGGGGAATGCACTGATGGGGATGGAAATGCTGGGGAAGGTGCCCCTGGGGATGGAAATGCTGGGGAATGTGTCAGTGGGGATGGAAATGCTGGGGAATGTGTCAGTGGGGATGGAAATGCTGGGGAAGGTGCCGGTGTAGCCCCTGGGGACACGGGGCGCTGGTGGCTTTGGCGGTGCTGGGAGAACGGTTGGGGCTCCGTGAGCTCAGAGGGCTTTTCCAGCCTGAACAGCTCCACAGTGCTGTGGGACCTCCTGTCCCCGTCACCTGTCCCTGTCCCCACACACCCCAGTCACCTGTCCCTGCACCCTCACACCACTGTCACCTGTCCCTGTCCCTGTCCCTCACACCACTGTCACCTGTCCCTGCCCAAACACACATTGTCACCTGTCCCTGCACTGTCCCTGTCCCCACACACCACTGTCACCTGTCCCTGTCCCACACACCCCTGTCACGTGTCCCTGCACCCTTCCCTGTCCCTCACACCACTGTCACCTGTCCCTGTCCCCACACACCACTGTCACCTGTCCCTGCACCTTTCTCTGCCCCCACACACCATTGTCACCTGTCCCCACACACCACTGTCACCTGTCCCTGTCCCACACACCACTGTCACCTATCCCTGCCCAAACACACATTGTCACCTGTCCCTGCACCTTTTCCTGTTCCACACACACCTCTTTCACCTGTCCCTGCACCCACACACCACTGTCACCTGTCCCTGCACCGTTCCCTGTGCCCTGTGACACGGCACTCCAGGTGTGACAGACCCCAGGCCCTCAGTGCCGCCCCGAGGCGCCCCCCGGTGCCCGGGGGCGCCCCCCGCCCCTCTCCAGCGCCAATCCCGGGGGGGGCCCGGGCGGCCCCCGGAGCTCCGTGAGCGCCGGGAGCTCCCGCAGCGGGGCCGGGGGGTGAAGCGCTGGGGCCGAGCGGATGGGAAGGCGCTGTCCCCCCGCGGCTGGAGCCGTGTCCCCGGCTCGAGGAGAGCTCTGGAGAGGCTCTCCGGGGCTCGGCCCCGGCCCCGCGCCGCGGCGGCTGCGGCAATCTCCGGTTTCCTTGGAGACAGCCGAGCTCTCCGGGCTGCGGGAGAGGGAGAGGGAGAGGGAGAGGGAGAGGGAGAGGGAGAGGGAGAGGAGAGGAGAGGAGAGGAGAGGAGAGGAGAGGAGAGGAGAGGAGAGGAGAGGAGAGGAGAGGAGAGGAGAGGAGAGGAGAGGAGAGGAGAGGAGAGGAGAGGAGAGGAGAGGGAGAGCTGGGGGTGGCCTCGCAGCTCTGGGGTCGGGTTTCAGAGGTCCCCATCGCCGGGGGCTGAGCGGGGACAGCGGAGCCCAGCGGGGTGCGGGCTGGGATCCGGGCTGGGCTCCGGGCTCCGCTCCGGGCCGGGCTCCCGGCGGCTCCCGGCCGCTCCCGCCCTCCCCGCGGCCGCTGCCGTGCCGTTCGCTCCCCGATCCGGTTGTCACCGCGCGTTCCCCTCCAGCTCCTCAGCCAGCTCCTCACTCCGCCCATCCCTGCGCCCCAGCGGGAGCCATCCCCAAAAAGCGCTCTCAGCCAGCCGCCGGGTGCCTCGGGAGCAGCTCCCGGCGGGGTTTGGCACCGGCCCTGCGGGTTTCCGTGCTCCCTCAGGGGCTGGCCGGGTTCACACCGGCGCCTCCTCCCGGGAATTCGCTCCCAGCTCATCTGTTGACTCCAACCCCGGGGAAAGCCACGGATTTCCCAGCTGAGTCCTCCTGGCTGTGGGAAATGTGGGGCACTGAAGGGGCAGGAGGTGTTCAACCCGGCTGGCAGTGGGTTCCCCCTTTCACAACCCCAAATTCCCCCCAATTAACCGCTGATGAGGCCTTTTACCCTCCTCATCCCGCGCTCCTTCCCCGCCGCACGCCTCGGGGAGGGGAGGTTCTCAATCTCCAGCTCAAGACATTCATTAAAAAAAAAAAAAAAAAAAAAAAAAAAAAAAAAAAAAAAAAAAAGTTGGCCGGTATTTGCCGAGTGTTAAGCACATCAAAATTAATGTTGACAAATCTTCGAGGAATAGAACGAAACAAAAGAAATCAATTAAGGAACCAGCCCGCGGATATATTTTAGAATCTGAATTGCGCTCAGCGCGGCGCTGGAAGTTACCTGCAAAGCCTGGTGCCGGATGGGAAACCGGGGAGGGGAGGCTTGGGCTCGGGATGGAAGGGAACACCGGCTGGAAACGCCGAAAATTGGGGGATGTGGGTGTGGAGCTCCTCCAGGGCTGGGCAGTGCCCCGAGGGGAAGCAGCAGGGGAAGCCTCGGCGCTCTCTCAGGGTTTGTGTGCTGTCTGCTCCCGGGGGAACGGCTCCCGCTGCCCAGGGCAGGGCTGGATGGGATTTGGGGCAGGAATTGTTCCCTGGCAGGGTGGGCAGGGTGGCACAGGGTGCCCAGAGCAGCTGGGGCTGCCCCTGGAGCCCTGGCAGTGCCCCAGGCCGGGCTGAACAGGGCTTGGAGCAGCCTGGGGCAGTGGGAGGTGTCCCTCTGGCAGCAGTTGAGGTGACACCTCTGAGCTGGTGCTGACCCGGAGCAGCAGAGACCTCAGAGCAGCTGAGGGGTGCCAAGGACCGAGCACAGGGACCGTGATTGGCATGGGGACCATGAGTGCTCCCATCCCATCCCATCCCAGAGTGCTCCTGAAGCCCGGCACAGCCAGGGCAGCACCTTTCCATGTTCCTCCATCATCTCCCTCCCCACTGCTGGCCCTGGCACAGGATCCCTGTGGCACCAGCCCACCCCGAGCTGTCACTGTGACCCCAGCACAGGATCCCCCTGGTACCAGCTCACCCCAGTCCTGACCTCAGCACAGGATCCCCCCAGTACCAGCTCCCCCCGGTGCCAGCTCCCCCTGGTACCAGCTCAGCCCAGTACCAGCTCACACAGTACCAGCTCACCCAGTACCAGCTCATCCCGGTACCAGCTCCCCCCGGTACCAGCTCATCCCAGTACCAGCTCACCACGGTACCAGCTCCCCCCGTTACCAGCTCAGCCCGGTACCAGCTCACCACGGTACCAGCTCACCACGGTACCAGCTCAGCCCGGTACCAGCTCCCCCCGTTACCAGCTCAGCCCGGTACCAGCTCACCACGGTACCAGCTCACCACGGTACCAGCTCAGCCCGGTACCAGCTCACCCAGTACCAGCTCACCCCGGTACCAGCTCACCACGGTACCAGCTCAGCCTGGTACCAGCTCACCACGGTACCAGCTCACCCCGGTACCAGCTCACCACGGTACCAGCTCAGCCTGGTACCAGCTCACCCTGGTACCAGCTCATCCCGGTACCAGCTCAGCCCGGTACCAGCTCAGCCTGGTACCAGCTCACCCCGATCCTGCCCCTGACACGGGCTCCCTGTGGCACCAGCCCACCCTGAGCTGTCACTGTGACCCCAGCACGGGCTCCCCCCGGTACCAGCCCACCCCGGTACCAGCCCACCCCGGTACCAGCCCACCCCGCTCCCGGCCCCGGCCCGCCTGCCCGGGGAGGTGTGGCAGAGGCGGGGGCAGAGCTCTCCCCCGTCACCCACCGAGTCACTTCTGCTTAGGGCAGCGCGACAAATGAGTCTGGATGTCTGTGTGATCCTATCAGCGTTATCTCAGCCGCTGCATTTTAGGGCTTCTGTGCCCTTCAGAGCAGATGAGCGTTCCCTGGGCTGACAGGGGGACCCGGGGAGGAGGGGGCTGGCTCTGACAGGGGGACCCGGGGAGGAGGGGGCTGGCTGGGGGACAGGGACCCGGGGAGGAGGGGGCTGGCTGGGGGACAGGGACCCGGGGAGGAGGGGGCTGGCTGGGGCACGGGGAACCCGGGGAGGAGGGGGCTGGCTCTGACAGGGGGACTCGGGGAGGAGGGGGCTGGCTCTGACAGGGGAACCCGGGGAGGAGGGGGCTGGCTCTGACACGGGGACCCGGGGAGGAGGGGGCTGGCTGGGGCACGGGGACCCGGGGACACGGGCTGGGGCACAGCCCAGGAGCCCCGCGGGGATTGCAGCACCCGCTCTCCCCCTGCCCTGAGGCCTCATCCCGGGCAGGGCTGAGGCACGGGAACCCCCCAGGGGAGCCCCCCGAGGCAGCACCCACGGCGGGATGGATCCCCTTTGTCCTTTCCCGGCACCATTCCCAGCTGGATGAGCCGGCCCTGACCTTGCGGGAGCAAACAGCTCCAGCCAGGAGCTCGCTCACTGTCCCCCCTCTCCTCCCGAGGATCCCTCCTGCTTTTCCAAAGGAAAACCATCGCAGTGACCCTTTCTCCTTGAGTATTTTCAGTCCATGAAGTTTTGGACAGAGCCACAGGAATTCCAGAGGTCTGGGTGGAAAATGCCAGCAGAGGAAGGAGGATCTCCGTCCCGGGAAAGGGTAAAGGAAAGATCCATCAAAGGATTAGCTCCGGCATTCGCTTAATTTTATTACTTCCAGCGACTTTATTGCCTTCATTTTGCTTTCTGTTGCATTCCAGCACTTATTTAATAAACCTCTCTCCGGTTTAAATAGCAGTTTAGCTTTTATGGTAATGCTAAACTTAATCAGATGCTCAAATTAGCTTGAAATTAATTATATTGACAGCAATAACCCTTGGTTCCCTCTCTCTCTCTCTCCACGTCCTGTGCACGCATCTCCTTCAGGCCTGCATTGAATTCCATTTGGACACGGGGATCAGCTCCCTGCTGGGCTGGGCACTGCTGGTGCTGGCACGGAGAGGAGCCAGAGGGGAGGTTTGGGGTCTGGGCAGCGCCTTCCCCTGCAGCTGAACCAAACCTGAACCAAACCTGAGCTGAACCGAACCTGAGCTGAACCAAACCTGAGCTGAACCAAACCTGAGCTGAACCGAACCTGAGCTCTCCCTGCAGCTGAACCAAACCTGAGCTTTTCCTGCAGCTGAACCAAACCTGAACTGAACCAAACCTGAGCTGAACCAAACCTGAGCTTTCCCTGCAGCTGAACCAAACCTGAGCTGAACCAAACCTGAGCTGAACCAAACCTGAGCTTTTCCTGCAGCTGAACCAAACCTGAACTGAACCAAACCTGAGCTGAACCAAACCTGAGCTTTCCCTGCAGCTGAACCAAACCTGAGCTGAACCAAACCTGAGCTGAACCAAACCTGAGCTTTTCCTGCAGCTGAACCAAACCTGAACTGAACCAAACCTGAGCTGAACCAAACCTGAGCTTTCCCTGCAGCTGAACCAAACCTGAGCTGAACCAAACCTGAGATGAACCAAACCTGAGCTGAACCAAACCTGAGCTCTCTCTGCAGCTGAACCAAACCTGAGCTGAACCAAACCTGAGTTGAACCAAACCTGAGCTTCGTGAAAAGTGCGTGAGAAACCCCACCACAAAAAGCAAACATCAGAAGGCTGAAAGAACTTTCAAAAAACTTTAGAAGAGCAGAACAGAGAAGAGCAGGGCAGCAGGGCTGGGTCAGCGCCGGCTGGGCAGTGAGGATGCCCTGATCCATCCCACCCAGCATTCCTGCCCGAGCTCCTCAGGCACCCAGGAAACGCCTCATGGAGCTCAACCTCACCTTCTGCACAGCCTGAGGGGGCACCAACCCCCTGCTCCAGCTGGGTGGGAGGAAAAATCCCCAAATTCCAGTGAAACCCCCCCCAAAAAAAGAGCCAGAGCGGGGCAGCAGCTGTGTCATTGTCACCCTCAGGCTGGGTTTGCTGGTTGGCTCCCAGGCAGCAGAACAACCCACGGGGGCTGGCGTGCGAGTGGCTTTGTTTCTTTTATCTATTTTTATTTTTATATTTTCATTTTTATTTTTTTTTTTTTTTTTTTTTTTTTTTCCCCCTTTTTGGAACGAGCAGCTCTTGCGGCGGAGCCGACACACACACACCAAGCACGAATTTGCTAAATTACATCAACACGATTGCGACCCATAAAAAGCTCAATGGATCCTCGTCGGGGCCCTGTTTACCCGCGCTGCTGCGCCGGCTGGCTGGGCTGTTTGCACAATGTAATTTAACGTGTCAATTTGCTCTCCAAATAGAAAACATCTGGCCTTTTGACATGCCAAAAAAAAAAAAAAAAAAAAAAGAAAACAAAAAAAAAACCTCTGAGGAGAGGAGCCGAGGAGGGAGCTGAAAAGAGCCAATATCATCCAGATCGATTGATGGCTTCTTGGCAAAACCTCCTCCTCCCGCAAACCCGGGCAAGATTAGCGAATTTTTCCTCCTAATTAAAAGGAAGGAGAAGCCGCGGACGGGGCTGGCACGTGCTTCCTGCAATTACATCCCCTGCCAATATTGACATCCCCACTCCGCTGGATTTTTTTAAAACGATCTTATTATTCTGTAATCGGGGGTAACGAGGAGAAAATGATACTTTTATAAGCGTGTTTTGGGTTTGTTTTTTTTTTTCTTGGTTTTGGGTTGTTTCCTTTTTTTTTTTTGGTTTTTTTTTGTGGGTCTTTTTGGTTTTTTTTGTTTTATTTGGATTTTTTGTTGGTTTTTTTGTTGTTGTTTTTGTTTTTGGTGGGGGTTTTTTTGTTGGTTTTTTTTTTTTTTTTTGAGGTGTGGTTTTTTTTGTGTGTGTGGTTTTTGTTTGGTTTTTTTGTTTGTTCTGTTTTGTTGGGTTTTTTTTAATTAAATATTCCGGAGGAGCCGCGGCGCCCCTGGAAATTAATTCCCCTCCCCTCTAAATCCCCCTTTTAGCTCGAGAGATTCTCCTGAAAAAAAACATCTCCGACTTCGGGAGCCGGGGCTCGCCCCGCGGCGCTAAGAAAGGCCCTTAAATCCCCCCCTAATCCCTAATAAACCCTAATTCCTCTGGCTCCCCCAGACAGCGCTGACCTAAATAAAGGCAGCTGAGGGAAGCCTTGGCTTCCCCTCCTGAGATCCGGGCTGCGGGATGGTGTTGCCACAATTCCTGCCTGTCCTGGGTTCCAATGGAAAATTGTGCCCGAGGGATGTGTTCCATCCCCATGAGCCCTTGGATGTTCTCTGGGTTTTTTGCCGTTCTCCTCTCTCTCCTTTAAGGAGTTTGTAAAAGTCTTGTTTTCAGCCTCCTGTGTCTTTGGAGTCAGATACACTTTGATATAAACGAGCCGTTTGTAATGGTGAACTCTGGAGATGTTCACGTTCTTTCCATAAAGGAGGAGGCTGTTGATGGACCTGCTGCATGGTCCAGTGTGGATGGAGAAGGATATTTTCTTCCTCCAATCCATGATCTGGAATCCAATCCATGATCTTCCTCCAATCCGTGATCGCTGCTGGAATTCAATAAATGTCGGTTCTGTAAATAAAGTTCTTCTTCTTTCCATCCCAAGGTGTGGCTGTGAGTTCTTTGTGTGAGTTCTTGGTTCTTGGAGCCGAGGTGGGGCGGTGTTTTCCTGATCTCCTGTTAACGAGCCCAACAATGCCTCATGGATCACTTCCTCTGGAGTTATCTCTGGTTAATGGGCCATCAAGGACCCACTGCAGGACTCATGGGATGAGATCATCCCATTGGGAGATGCTCCGCCCAGGGGGAGGAGCCAAGCATTCCCACCTGGATAGAATCCAGGGTTGGAGACATCACAGGGAGCTTTTATCCTCTGGACTCCCAGAGGAGACAAGAGCTACCAGACGGGATCACTGCTTGGACAAGAACATCTCATCTGGTTCCACAAAAACAAAAAAAAACCCCAAAACAAAAACAAAAAAAAATCAAAAACAAAACAAAAAACCCCACACAAAACAAAAACAAAAACAAAAACACACATCAAAAACAAAACAAAAAACCCCACACAAAACAAAAACAAACAAACAAACAGCCCCAAAACCCACACAAAAAGAAAAACAACAACAAAAAGGAAAAACCAAAAAACAAAAAAACCCAAAACAAAACAAAACAAACCACACACACAAAAAAAAAAAAAAACAAAAAAACCAAACAAAAAACCCAAAAAACCAAATCAAACCAACAAAAAAAAAAAAAAAAAAACCACCAAAAAAAAAAAAAACCCCAAAACAAAACCAAAACAAACCAACCCCCCCACCCAAAAAAAAAAACCCACCAAAAAAACCCCACCAAAAAAACACCAAACAAACAGACAAAAAAAAACCCCGCCAGGAAAAGCGGGGAGGTTACGGCGAGTTCAGGCCTTGCTTTAATTAAGGGAGAGACATCCCCCTCCTGCGGGGAACAACGCCGAGCTCACGTTCCAGCCCCGATAGGAAAAGATTTCCCGTCCTGGTCCTGTCAGCGAGGCTTGGACGCGTTCGTGGGGGGAAATAAATTGGGATTTCTCTTCGCCTGCCAGGGAGAACTTTTGCAGTGTTTGCTTTGAAAAGTCTGTGGGGCTGGCGGTGTTTTTTTTTGCTCTAATCAAGTTCTTGGCATTTTCCAGGGGCTCGTAATGGGACTCAAGTAGTTGCACATTTTCCGTAATTGGGCGCTGGAGTAATTGCACATTTCTCTAAATGATTAATGAACGGAATTAAAAAGTTTGGGGAGGGAGAAAAAAGAAAAAAAAGAAAAAAAAAAAAAAAAGTCGCCTGTGACACTGGAGAAAGGGAACGGCGGCGGGGCTGGGGGTGGGTGGGGAGAGAGGCTCTTACACAAATAATTCACGGGCTGGAAGGGCGGTGGGAGAGAGGAGGAAACCCCCGCGGGACGGAGGGGCCGCTCCAGCCGGGCCCCCCGGGGGTGTCAGGCACAAAGCCGCGGGGATTATCGGCTCGGGCTATCAGCGAGATAACGCACGGCAGAGGTGGGCTCCTGCCAAGGCCCTGCGGGCGGATCAAAGGGAATAAATAAATCAGTCCCAGGCCGAGCATTGCTGGGGGGTTTTCACCGAGTTGTTCCCGGGGTGGTTTTGTTTTTTTGGGTTTTTTTTTGTTTTTTTTTTTTTTTTTTTTTTTTTTTTTTGTTTTGGTTTGGTTTGGTTTTTTTGTGGTTTTTTTTGGTTTGTTTCTTTTTGGTTTGTTTTGTTTGGTTTGGTTTGGTTTTGGTTTTGGTTTTTTGTTTGTTTGGTTGTTTTTGTTGTTGTTCCCGGGGTTTTTTTTGGTTTTTTTTTTTCCCCACCCAGCGAGCAGCGGCTGCCGTGACTGCCAGGAAAGGCTGGGGTGGGATGGGAGCGCTGCTCGCTGGGGCTGGGAGTCCTCGGCGGGGGAAGGAGAACGGAGCCCCGTGTGAAACCTGAGCTCGGACACGGGCGGGAGCTGCGTGTGCCCGCCCCGGCTCCCCTGGGAGGCACCCACACCGCCGGGGGGCTTACCTGGGCCTCAGGTAAGAGAGCCCGGCATGGCCAGGTGAGCGGGGCTGGGGGGTTCCAAGGGGGAAAGGGCACCCAGAGCCTGGATCCTTCACCCAGAGCCTGGATCCTGCATCCATCTGCACCCAGAGCCTGGATCCTGCATCCATCTGCATCCAGAGCCTGGATCCTGCATCCATCTGCATCCAGAGCTTGGATCCTGAATCCAGAGCCTGGATCCTGCACCCAGAGCTTGGATCCTTCATCCAGAGCTTGGATCATTCACCCAGAGCCTAGATCCTTCATCCAGAGCTTGGATCCTGCACCCAGAGCTTGGATCCTTCATCCAAAGTCTGGATCCTTCACCCAGAGCCTGGATCCTTCATCCAGAGCTTGGATCCTTCATCCAGAGCCTGGCTTCTGCATCCAGAGCCTGGCTCCTGCATTCACCTGCATCCAGAGCCTGGATCTTGCACCCAAAGCTTGGATCTTTCATCCAGAGCCTGGATCCTTTATCCAGAGCTTGGATCCTGCATCCATCTGCATCCAGAGCTTGGATCTTTCATCCAGAGCCTGAATCCTTCATCCAGAGCTTGGATCCTGCATCCATCTGTATCCAGAGCTTGGATCCTGCACCCAGAGCCTGGTGGGGTCTGGTGGGAGCACAGGGAAGGGGCAGGATCTGATGGGAGCACGGGGAAGTGAAGGGTCTGAGCCCTTTGTGTGGCCCCTTCCTGCTGCAAACCCCAACCCCGCCGGATCCCCCGGGGCTGGGATGGCTCAGGAATGCCAGGGGAGCTGGGATGGCTCAGGAATGCCAGGGGGGCTGGGATGGCTCAGGAATGCCAGGGGGGCTGGGATGGCTCAGGAATGCCAGGGGGGCTGGGATGGCTCAGGAATGCCAGGGGGGCTGGGATGGCTCAGGAATACCAGGGGAGGTGTCCTGGCCCTGCGAGGCCTTGGTGACCACAGAGCCAGGGAATCAGGGATTGCTCTGGCCTGGGAGGGGCACCTTCCGCTGCCCCAGGCTGCTCCAAACCCCATCCAGCCCCAGCTCCTTGTCCCCTCCTCATCACCTTGTGGTGGGGAAGCTGGGAGAAGCCCCCAGCCCCACATCCACCCCCCCTGGCCCCAGAAGTCGGTGTCCTCCAGAGCTCCAGGCCAGGAGGAGACATTCCCAACCCCTCTGCTCCCACCACCTCCCACCCCGGGCAGTGGGAAGCACCAGGGAGGGAAAACAGGAATATCTGTCCTGGTCTGAGCCAGCAGAAGCAAATGACAGTGAAGCAGCAGCAGCAGCAGCAGCAGCAGCAAAATAGGATTTATAATCCCCTCAGCTTTCCTCTCCAATTTCAGCTGTGAAGATGAATGTTTGCTGCGCTCTTATTCATTTATCCATTATTTTTCCCCAGCTCCTGAGGGAGGCTGCGCTTCCCAGCGCACGGAGGCCGCCCTTGCCTCTCCTCCTGAGGCCCAGCCCTGCCCCAAAGGAGCGTGTTCCAGAACATTCCCCCGTCCCCCTGCGGCGCTGCCTCCCTGCAGGGCAGCGGGGACGGGACAGGGATCTTGCCCTGCTCAGGTGGGACCTCACCTGCGGGGCTGCTCCTGCCCTGGGGACCTGGAGCTGCTGGAGCCAGCCCAGAGGAGGCCATGGAGATGTTCCAGGGGCTGCAGCCAGGCTGGGAGACCTGGAGATGCTCACCTGGAGAAGGGAAAGCTCCAGGGAGAGCTCAGAGCCCTGAAGGGGCTCCAGGAGAGCTGGGGAGGGACTGGGGACAAGGGATGGAGGGACAGGACACAGGGAATGGCTTCAGAGTGACACGGGGAATGCTGGGCAGGAATTGTTCCCTGGGAGAGTGGGCAGGGCTGGCACAGGGTGCCCAGAGCAGCTGTGGCTGCCCCTGGATCCCTGGAATGTCCAAGGCCAGGCTGGACACTGGGGCTGGGAGCAGCCTGGGACAGTGGGAGGTGTCCCTGCCATGGCTGGGGTGGCACTGGGTGGGATTTGAGGTCCCTGCCCTGTCAGGGGTGGCACTGGGTGGGATTTGGAGTCCCTGCCCTGGCAGGGGTGGCACTGGGTGGGATTTGGTGTCCCTGCCAGGGCAGGGGTGGCACTGGAGGGGCTTTAGGACCCTTCCCAACCCCCAGCACTCCCTGATTCACCCCGGGATCCCTGCAGGCTCCTGCCGGGTGGGTGAGTTATCGCTCCGGAGCGCACAAAGCGCTGGGAAATTCCTCACCCTCCTCCTGCTCGAGGGGTTTGTGGCACGGGGACGGTGACAGGGCCCCCGGGACAGCCCCGACACGGCACGGCACGGCACGGCACGGCACGGCACGGCATGGCACGGCACGGCACGGCACGGCACGGCACGGCCCGGCACGGGCACCCCGCTCCCCGCCGATCCCCGCTGGCTGCCGTTCGGGAGCCGGGCGAACGTTGTGCTGCAAAAAAAAAAAAAAAAAAAAAAAAAAAAAAAAAAAAAAAAAAGGAACGAGGAATGCAAATGAGTCGGAGCGGGTTGGTTATTAAAGGCGAGATTGATGGTTCAGGCTCTCTGGTGTGGGAAAAAAAGCTGCCGTCCTTATTAAATGTAATTATCTGCAGCGCTAATAAAAGCCTGCGCATCTCCCCGGGTCAGGCTGCTCCCGCTTCTTCTCCCCAACGCTAATCAGCAGCAGCTGCAGGAGCCTGCAGAGGGCTCGGGGAGGAGATGCCCATCACGCCGAGCGCTCGCTAATTGCTGCTCCAGGACCAGCGCGGGGCCGGGAAAGCTCCCTGGCCCGGCTCCGAGCCCCGGAGACCCGCAGAAGGAGGGAGGAAAAGGATTTTTCCCCCAGCCTGGATGGGGCAGCGTCACCCTTGGGAAGGGTTCCAGGGACCGCACCCCAGCCCCGGCCGGTCCCGCCCGGCCCCGGGACGCTGCCGAGGCAATAACTGAGCTGCTGACCTCAGAGGGATGAGAACAAAAGGCGGGATGCGCAGGGGAGGAGGCAGCGCCCCGAATGAGATGATGCTTCGGCGGCGCTTTGATCTGCTATTGTTTTAATTAATGCCTCTAAATAAGAACGGGGAGATTCTTGGGTAAAGGATCCCCCCCCTGGATCATCAATTTAATGAGCTTTTTTTCCCCTTTCGGAGGAGGTGTGAGCCAGCCAGCGAGGCCTGCTGGCCCGGCTCAAACTTCCCGGCCTGGGAAAAGCAGAGATAAAGGCTGGGAAAACAAATCGCCCCGGCCAAACTTCTCCGGTTTTCCCCCAGGGGAGCGCAAAGCAGAGCGGCTTCCGTCTCCCAGAGCTCCCGGAGGCTGAGGGGAAAACCTCCGGGAAAAGCAAAAGGAGATTTTGTGGAGGGCAGGAGCAGCCCAGCCCCGGGAGCTTCCCTGGGAGCTGGAGCCCCCCGGGGCGGGGGGGGATCGCTGGGTGCATCCCCAGGGATGCTCGGGAAGGGGTTTATTTGGGAATTCCTTGGATAAAGGAGGTCTGTGTCGCAATAAGACAGGAAAGAAGGACACTCAGGCACTGAGGTGTCCAAGGCAAAAAAAAAACCAAAACAAAAACAACCCACAAAAACCCCAAAAAACAAGAAAAAAAAAAAACACAAAAAAACCCCAAAACAAGAAAAAAAAAAAAAAGGAAAAAACCCCCCAAAAAATAAACCAAAAAAACCCACAAAAACGAAACCAAAAAACAAAACAAACAAACAAAACCAAAACAAAACAAAAAAACCCAACAAAACCACACCAGGGGCCCTTTATTTCCAGACTTCGACATTGATAGAATTCCAGCAGTGACCATGGATTGGAGGATGGAAATTGTCCTCTCCAACCACCACTGGTCAAACCCAACAGCCCAATCAGTTCTCTCTTCCTGCAGAAGGGAATGCAGAGCAATCGTTATTGACAGGAAAAGTGCCTGAGAAACTCCACCACAAGAGTAAAGATCCGAAAGCTGAGGAGAACTTTAGAAAAACTTCAGAAGAACAGGGTGACACAGCTGGGTGCATCCCCAGGGATCTGAATTTGCGGGTTTTCTCCTGAATTTGCGGGTTTTCCCCTGAATTTGCAGATTTTCCCCTGGATTTGGGGAGCTGATGGGCCGGGATTCCTCCCGGGGAGGCGGCCAGCGAGCCCCGGGTTCCCTGGGGAGCTGGATGGATCCATCCGGGCGCTCCCGGAGCTTTTCCTGCCGCGGCGCTGCCGCTCCTGGATCCACCGGGACTCGTGGACTGGTGATTTCAGAAAGGCTGATGCTCTGAAAAAGGGGCTGGTTTATTCTGAGAAGTTATTTTTATACCTTTTTACAATGTGCCCACCTAAGAGGTGGGATCCTTTGGACCATTGGTCACACCAAGGGTCAACAAGCAAAGCCCCTCCTTGGGAGAGAAATGTGAGAAACAAGAGAGTTTAGAAAGTGTGACCTTGTTCACCAGTTTAGGTCCCTGGGAACAGAATTCCCTAAAACCAAAACATGGCAGGCACAAATTGTGGCAACAAGGAGCCACAGGTTTATTTTCCAGGCTTCTTTTATGCTTTTTACAAATGTGCCCACCTTAGAGGTGGGAGACCCCTGGGAACCATTGGTCACTCTCAGAGACCGCCACGCTCAGTCCCTCCTCTGGGAACAAATGTGGAAAAACACGATAGTTTACAGAGAGTGACCTTGTTCAGCAGCTTCAGTCCCTGGGAACAGAATTCCCTAAAACCAAAACATGGCAGGCACCAATCGTGGCAACAAGGAGCCCCGGGTTTATTTTCCAAGCTCCTTTGATACTTTTTACAAATGTGCCCACCTTAGAGGTGGGAGACCCCTGGTCACTCTCAGAGACCACCACACAAAGTCCCTCCTCTGGGAACAAATGTGGAAAAACATGATAGTTTACAGAGAGTGACCTTGTTTAGCAGCTTCAATCCTTGGGAACAGAATTCCCTAAAACCAAAACACGGCAGGCACGAACTGTGGCAACACTGCAGACCGCGGGAGCAGAGGCTGCTGAGCTGCCTCCATCCCCCCCCAGCAGCTCCTGGCCTTGGCAGGGAGCGCCGGGCTGAGCTAATGGTTATAAAAAAAAAAAAAAAAAACAAACCCCAATTCCTTCTGGCACCTTCCTCCCCTGCAGACCAGGCAGAGAGAAAGCTGATTTCTTTCGCAGTTTTCATTTACCGGGAGCTGAAAGATTCCTGTCCAGGGCTGGCTCCCCTGTCCTCCAGCCAGTTAAGAGCACAATCCCTGCCTAAATTGTCTTTTTGATAACTGCTCTGGCTGCCAGAGCAGAGCTTCCTGTGGGGAATTCACACCGGGCTGCCTGCCGCTCCCTCCCCCCCGTCCCTCAGACTGCAATATTGCTCTTTACCCAGCAGAAGAGATTCCTAATCGGCTCCACGGAAAGCAATAAAGCCTCTGCAACACTTCATTGGCTCCGGCGTCGGAGGCGGGCGGCAGGAGCGGGTTTCCCGGACGGAGCCGGGGATGGGTGCTGGCTGCTGTGGGGAGAGGGGTGCTGGCACCTTGTGGGGGATCTCCGGGGTTTATGGGGCGTCCCTGGAGGTTGTGGGGCACTGCTTGGGGTTTTGTGGGGCTTCAGGCTGGGTTGTGGGGCGCGGCTGTGTCTGTGTGACGGGGTTATCTGGCATTGCGGTCTGGGGTAGAGCTCCACCTCACGGGGCGTCGCTCTGCCTTAGGGGTGGTGATGGTTTTTTTGGGATATCACTGCAATTTAGGGGGCATTGTTCCATCCATCCATCCCTCCATTCATCCACCCACCCATCCATCCCTCCATCCATCCCTCCATCCATCCCTCCATCCATCCATCCATCCCTCCATCCATCCATCCCTCCATCCCTCCATCCATCCATCCATCCATCCATCCATCCCTCCATCCATCCATCCATCCATCCATCCATCCACCCATCCATCCATCCATCCCTCCATCCATCCATCCATCCATCCCTCCATCATCTATCCCTCCATCCATCCATCCCTCCATCCATCCATCCCTCCATCCATCCATCCATCCATCCACCCATCCATCCACCCATCCATCCATCCATCCATCCATCCCTCCATCCATCCATCCCTCCATCCATCCATCCCTCCATCCATCCCTCCATCCATCCACCCATCCATCCATCCACCCATCCATCCATCCATCCATCCATCCCTCCATCCATCCATCCCTCCATCCCTCCATCCATCCATCCATCCCTCCATCCATCCATCCCTCCATCCATCCATCCATCCATCCATCCATCCATCCATCCATCCATCCTTCCATCCATCCACCCATCCACGCATCCATCCATCCCTCCCTCCCTCCACCCCTCCCTCCATTTTCAGTCCCTCACTCCCAGCTCTGGCCCACCCATCCCTCCAGGCCATCCCTCCCCCCACCCACCCCAGGCCCCATCACTCTCTCCCCCAGGAGCTGCTTCCCCCCCTGGGCTGTCCGTGCCCCCACATCACCCCCACCCTTCCAGGCATCCCCTCCCCTCATCCCCCCGGTGCTTCCCCGCCACCATCCCTCCCCGTTCCCCACCCCGGGGTGACTCCGTGGGCTCCGTGGGCTGCCCCAGGTGGGAGGACTCGGTGATCCCTCCACATTCCCCACCCCGGGGTGGCTCCGTGGGCACCATGGGCTGCCCCAGATGGAAGGACTCGGTGATCCCTCCCCATTCCCCATCCCGAGGTGGCTCCGTGGGCCGCCCCAGGTGGGAGGACTCGGTGATCCCTCCCCATTCCCCACCCCGGGGTGGCTCCGTGGCCCCGTTCCCCACCCCGGGGTGGCTCCGTGGGCTGCCCCAGGTGGAAGGACTCGGTGATCCCCCCGTTCCCCACTCCAGGGTGGCTCCATGGCCCCGTTCCCCATCCCGAGGTGGCACCATGGGCTGCCCCAGCTGGGAGGACTCGGTGATCCCCCTCATTCCCCACCCCAGGATGACTCCGTGGGCTCCGTGGGCTGCCCCAGCTGGGAGGACTCGGTGATCCCCCTGTTCCTCACCCCGCGGTGGCTCCGCGGGCTGCGGGCGCTGCCCCAGCTGGAAGGACTCGGTGATCCCCCCCGTTCCCCATCCCGGGGTGGCTCCGCGGGCTGCCCCAGCTGGAAGGACTCGGTGATCCCCCCATTCCCCATCCCGAGGTGGCTCCGTGGGTTCCGTAGGTTGCCCCAGCTGGAAGGACTCGGTGATCCCCCCGTTCCCCACCCCGGGGTGGCACCATGGGCTGCCCCAGGTGGAAGGACTCGGTGATCCCCCCGTTCCCTACCCCGCGGTGGCTCCGTGGCCCCGTTCCCCACCCCGGGGTGGCTCCGTGGGCCGCCCCAGCTGGAAGGACTCGGTGATCCCCCCGTTCCCTACCCCGCGGTGGCTCCGTGGCCCCGTTCCCCACCCTGGGGTGACTCTGTGGGCTCCGTACGCTGCCCCAGGTGGGAGGACTCAGTGATCCCTCCCGGTTCCCCACCCCGCGGTGGCTCTGTGGCCCCGTTCCCCACCCCGGGGTGGCACCATGGGCTGCCCCAGGTGGAAGGACTCAGTGATCCCTCCCCATTCCCCACCCCACGGTGGCTCCGTGGCCCCGTTCCCCACCCCGGGGTGACTCCGTGGGCTCCGTGGGCTGCCCCAGCTGGAAGGACTCGGTGATCCCCCCATTCCCCACCCCGCGGTGGCTCCGTGGGCTGCCCCAGCTGGGAGGACTCGGTGATCCCCCCCGTTCCCCACCCCGCGGTGGCTCCGTGGGCTCCATGGGCCGCCCCAGCTGGAAGGACTCGGTGATCCCCCCCGTTCCCCACCCCGCGGTGGCTCCGCGGGCTGCGGGCGCTGCCCCAGCTGGAAGGACTCTGTTTTTACGATCCTGTGAGCGCAGACGGAGCCGTTCCCCAGCAGCCCTGGGAGGATTTCAGAGCTGCGGCAGCAGCAGCGGCAGCGGCGGCGTGCCGAGCATCCTGGCGCGGTGCCGCCGCTCCTATAAAAGCCTCGTGTTTTCCAAATGGGTAATTACCGCGCTGGGATTTATGCAGCGCTTCCTCTAAGTGCTTGTGTGGGCTGCCGTTCCTCGATGAATTTAAAAAAAAAAAAAAAAAAAAAAAGAAAGAAAGAAAAAGGAAAAGAAAGGAAAAAAAAAAAAAAAAAAGCCCAGAGAAGAGGAAAAAAAGCAGGATAAAAAAATAATAAATAAAAATAAAAATCCCCGGAGCCTGGTGGTGAGGCGAGGGCAGCAAGGAGCTCGGCGAGCTCTGCCCTTACCTGGCAATAACGGGGAAGTGCTCCTTCAATTGAGCCGTTCCATCCTTTCGCCCTGAGCTATGAGGAGTAGATTGGATGAAAATTATCAGGGGCTCCCTGTCTGGAATAAATATTCTCGCGGCGGAGCCAGCCATAAATAAAGCGGGGCGGCAATATCCCGCCTTATGAAGATGTAATTTCTGCCTTTAATAGCTGAGCAGGCCCCGGGGAGCGGCTGCCAGCGGCCTGCCTGGCCCCGCTATTGATGAGCGGGGGAGAACATACAAAAACAAGCCGAGAGGAGCTTTTGTTGCCTTAACCCCGGAATTACGGATGCTCCCAGGGAAATAAGAACCGCCGGGAAGCCGCGCAGGGCCAGCAGCCGCCCCGAGGGGGATTAGCCGGGCTCAGCCCTCGCTTGATCCCCGGGGGAAGGCGGCCCCAGAGCCCCCAGAGGGAGAGTTCCCGGCGCTGGGAATGCGCATCCCGGGAGGGGCTGGGCACCTGGAGCAGCATCCGGGATGCTTCCCCACCTCAGGGCAGGAATTCCCCACTCCCAGCCGGAATTGACCGAACCCCAGGTTTTTTATTCCCCAAAATCCACGCGTTTGTGGGTTTTTTTTTTGTGGTGGTTTTTTTTTTTTTTTTTTTGTTTTTTGTTTGTTTGTTTGGGGTTTTTTTTGTTTTTTTTTTGTTTTTTTTTTTTTTGGTTTGGTTTGGTTTGGTTTTTTTTTTGGTTTTTTTTTTGGTTTTTTTTTCCGGAGCCGCCGCCAGCCCCCTCCTCCTGCAAGCCCACGAGGTGGGCCGATAATTAATAAGAGTTGCCCGGGATGAAGCTCCAATTTTGATGGGATTAGTCTTAATGGTTTTATTTTTAAAAGCCATTTAATGACTAATCAGCTCTCCCTTGGCAGGGCTGAGACGTGCTCGGAGCAGTCTGGGATGGGGCGGGGGGGCTCGGCTGGGACGGCTCATTAAAAACCTCCCCTTCTCCACATCCGTGCCCCCCAACACCCTGCCAACCTCCCGGGAACGAGGTTTGGGATAACCCGGGATAGCCCGGGATAGCCCGGGATAGCCCGGGATAGCGGGGGATGGGGGCTTGGAAGCGGGATGAGCTTTAAGCTTCCAAGCCCCAGCCAGTCTGGGATTCTGTGATCCCATTAGGAGCTGGGAAGGGGAGGCGGGAGGGGGATGGATCAGACTGGTGTTCCCAACCCCGCTGCTCCCACCCTGCCCCTCATTTACAAACCCGACAGAAGCCAGCCCTTAATCTTTTAATTACGCCCAGGGACTGGATGAGGGGCAAATAACCCCCTCTGGCGCACCAAAGGCCCGAAAAGGGTTCAAAGGAAGAAGAAAAAGCTGCGGATCGCCCATCAGGTGAGATCCGGATCGCCTTCCCCCACCCCCCCGGGGGGCGGGAGAGCCCGGAATCCATCGGGGAAGATCCCCCCACCACCACCCCCAGTGATTAAATTAGATGTTTTTGAAAAGCCCCGCCCGAGCCCCCGCGGTCTCGTCCCGGTAAATCTGTGATTTACATTTAATTCCGAGCAACCTTTCGGCGGGCACTGAGGTGTGAAGGAATTTAATGACACAAAGCCGCGTTTATGAGGAGCCCATTCATATTCATTAGGGCCCGGGCGGTAACAGCCCTGCCCGTGACATCTCGCCGATCTCACTGCCGGGCCCTCGGCGCTGCAGCTCCGGGGGGAGCGGCTGGAGGAGGCACCAACCCCAAAAAAGAGAGGGATGGCAGCAGGGATGGAACGGCACGTTCCCGCTTCGGGATGGGCAGGGCCGGGACCACCCGTCTGGGTTAGAGAGATTTGGGGTGAGAATGGAGGCCTGGAGAGGGACATCATTCCATCCATCCCTCCATCCATCCCTCCATCCATCCCTCCATCCATCCCTCCATCCCTCCATCCATCCATCCATCCATCCATCCATCCATCCCTCCATCCATCCCTCCATCCCTCCATCCATCCATCCATCCATCCATCCATCCATCCCTCCATCCATCCATCCATCGATCCATCCATCCATCCATCCATCCATCCATCCATCCACCCATCCATCCATCCATCCATCTATCCATCCATCCATCCATCCCTCCATCCATCCATCCATCCCTCCATCCATCCATCCATCCATCCATCCATCCACCCATCCATCCATCCATCCATCCATCCATCCATCCATCTCTCCATCCATCCATCCATCCATCCATCCATCCATCTATCCATCCATCCATCCATCCCTCCATCCATCCATCCATCCCTCCATCCATCCACCCATCCATCCATCCATCCATCCCTCATTCCATCCCTCCATCCATCCATCCATCCACCCATCCCTCCATCCGTCCATCCACCCATCCATCCATCCCTGTCCATCCATCCATCCATCCATCCATCCATCCCTGTCCATCCATCCCTCCATCCATCCATCCCTCCATCCATCCATCCATTTTTAGGGAACCCCTCCGAATCATGGAGCATCATCAATCCATCCATTTTTAGGCCATCACAGCAAACCATGGAGCATCATCCATTCCTCCTCATGCTTTGGGGCATCCCTCCATCTTACAGTGGCCCTGTCCCACCCCCTGCCCTGCCAGCGGACCCCTGGGCCACGGGATCCCACCCCAGACCCTGCCCCGCCTCCCCCCGGAGCGGAGCTTCTCCTCGCCGCGCTGCCTTTTCATTTGCAGCCGCTTAAAAGGATTGTGGAGATTAGGAGATTTCGATTTAGCAGCGGGCGGGCGGGCGGGCGGCTTCCTGCGCCTCCCCAGCGCGCCCCGGTCGATAGCAGCCCGCAGCCGCCCCGACGCTCCCAGCCCCACGCGAGATTCCGGCTGCAGGAACCGGGGAACCGAAGGAGAACAAACCCACCCGGCCCCCCCTCCCCAGCCCCCTCTGCTCCCGCTTCCTGCCCAGTGAAAATCGTTCGGCTGAGCCCCGAGTGCTCCCTGAGCCCGGCTAAAGCCTGCCTTGGGCTGCCCGGTGTCCCCATCCCTGGGGCAGTGTCCCCAGTGTCCCCAGCCCTGGGGCAGTGTCCCCATCCCAGTGGCAATGTCCCCATCCCTGTGTCAGTGTCCCCATCCCCGTGACAGTGTCCCCATCCTTGTGGCAGTGCCCCCAGTGTCCCCATCCCTGTGACAGTGTCCCCATCCCTGTGGCAGTGTCCCAGGTGTCCCCATCCCCGTGGCAGTGCCCCCATCCCTGGGGCAGTGTCCCCATCTCTGGGGCAGTGTCCCCAGTGTCCTCATCCCTGGGGCAGTGTCCCCATCTCTGGGGCAGTGTCCCCAGTGTCCTCATCCCTGGGGCAGTGTCCCCATCTCTGGGGCAGTGTCCCCAGTGTCCTCATCCCTGGGGCAGTGTCCCCAGTGTCCCCATCCCCGGGGCAGTGTCCCCAGTGTCCCCAGCCCTGTGACAGTGTCCCCAGTGTCCCCATCCCCGGGGCCGTGTCCCAGCCCCACGTGCCGCCCGTTTTTAACCCTTCAGCTGCCAGCCCTGGCTGCCATGGAAGGGGCTCCCTCCCCTCCTCTCTTTTCCCCCGGATCGGAGCCGAGCCCCCCTGGGAGCCGCGAGCTGGCGGCAAACGGCTTCCCAGGGAGGGCAGCAAATGGAATGTAACAAATCTCCATCGGCAATTTTGGGAGGGGGAACGTGACTGGAATGGCAACGGGGCCGGCTGAGCTCTGCCTCGGTGCCTTCCCGAGCGCTCCGTGCCTGCTGCTGCTGCTGCTGCTGCTGCTGCTGCTGCTGCTGCTGCTGCTGCTGCTGCTGCTGCTGCTGCTGCTGCAATCAACCCTGTAGCAGCTCCATCCCTCATTTCCAGCAGGGCCCAAGAGGGCAGGGAAACATTCAGAAGGGTGATGTTCCCAAAAAAGGGGGCTGGTTTATTCTCAGAAGTTATTTTTATACCTTTTTACAATGTGCCCACCTAAGAGGTGGGATCCTTTGGACCATTGGTCACACCAAGGGTCAACAAGCAAAGCCCCTCCTTGGGAGAGAAATGTGAGAAACAAGAGAGTTTAGCAAACATGATCCTTGTTTAGCAGTTTAGGTCCCTGGGAAAGAACTTGAGCAAACCCAAAGGTGACAGGCAGTGACTCCATGAGCCCACCTCAGAGCTGGGATCTTTGCACTCACGGGTCACCTTAAGGGGTTATCGAGCAAATTTTCTCCTTTGGGAAAGGAAGGTAGGAAAACACGATGGGTTACAATAATCTGCTCTCATTTACCACGAGATTCTTTGGGAAAAAGGGAATTTCAGAAAACCCAAAGGTGACAGGCAGTGACTCCATGAGCCCACCTAAGAGGTGGGATCCTTTGGACCATTGGTCACACCGAGGGTCAACAAGCAAAGCCCCTCCTTGGGAGAGAAACGTGAAAAACAAGAGAGTTTAGAAAGTGTGCCCTCGTTTACCAGTTTAGATCCCTGAGAAAGAACTTGAGAAAACCCAAACATGACAGGCAGCGACTGCAAGCACCAGCAGGAAAACAAACCCGGAGAAACGAGGAGGAGGAGGAGGAGGAGGAGGAGGAGGAGGAGGAGTAGGAGGAGGAGGAGGAGGAGGATTTTTGTTTTCCCAGCCTGCAGAGCGAGGCGCGGGAAGCTTTGGTTTGCACCTCCCGATGGGTTTGGGCTGGATCCGGGCGCCCAGCTGCATCACGGTGAAGCGCAGGAGACACCAAACACGGCCTTGAAACCCAGGCTGACTCAGGAAAGATCGTAGAGCACCTAATTATCCGTAAGCACGTGCTCAGGTGCCCTCCCGGTGGCGATGCCCGGCGGAATTCGGGCCGTGGTTACCGCGTTTACCCCAAATCCTGCCCTGTGACCACCCCAGCGGGACAAACCGGGCACGGTCTCGGTCAGGTCCTGCAGGTGCCGGGCAGCTCCGGGAACGGGCGGTGCCGAAGCCCTCGGAGGTTCTGCTCTTGCTCCGGCGGGATCAGCTGGGCGCTGCAGGACCTCGCCTTCCTCTTGTGCAAAGAGCCAGCGCAGCTCTGTCAGCCGCGATAAACATCTGCAAGCCGCGATAAACATCTGCAAACGGCGATAAACATCTGCAAGCCGCGATAAACATCTGCAAACGGCGATAAACATCTGCAAGCCGAGCGGGGCTGCGGAGGCGCTGGGGGCCGTCCCGGGCAGGGAACAGCTCCGTCACCACCGGGGCCGCCCCCGCTCCTCCCGCTGCCTTTGGACACCTCCGGGGATGCGGCTCCCGAACCTCCCTGGACAGTCTGTTCCGGTGCCTGAGCGCCTTTTCCAGGAGGGAATTCTTCCTGAATTTTCAGAGCAGGGCTCCCTCCTGGAGCCTCTCCCTGCTCGGGACACCCCGGGAACCCCTGGGAGAGCTGCTCTGGGGACGGGATGACCTCCAAGGTCCTTTCAGGGCTGGTCCACCCCGGGGTGTGATGATTTGTGAGCCATGGGGCCTGAGCCGGGTGGCTTTAGCGGCCCTGTGACCACCCCAGCGGGGCAAACTGGGCACCCTCGGTGCCTCTCTGACCTCGGTGGCCTCTCTGCAGCCAGCAGGTCCTGCTGGGCAGCTCTGGTGCCTGAGCGCCCTTTCCAGGAGGGAAATTCCTCCTGAATTTCAGAGCAGGGCTCCCTGCTGGAGCCTCCCCCTGCCCGGGACACCCTGGGAACCCTCTGGGAACTCCTGGGAGAGCTGCTCTGGGGATGAGATGACCTCCAAGGTCCTTTCAGGGCTGGTCCACCCCGGGGTGTGATGATTTATGAGCCCTGAGGCCCGAGCCGGCTGTGCCGCGTGTCCGATGGGTGACGGGCTGGCGCTTCCACAGCAGCCCCGGAGGATCCGGAGGAGAGATTCCCTCTGCCTGCCCCCTCTGCCCCCCGCAGAAACGCGGCTGAGCCGCCCTCGCTTCCTCCAGCACCTTTCCGAGGATCTTCCCCTGCGCCTCCGAGGGGTTGCGACACCGAGCCCGGAGCCAGGAGGGCGCTGATTAAAGAACGAGCGCCGCGTTTAGCGCGGGGTAATGATTTCCACCAGCAGCTTAATGGCTGCGAAACAGAAACGGGTTTATCTTCTGGCACATCAAAGGGCTGGAAAAAAAAACGTACTCAACGGTACCTCTGAGCTGTTCTGCATATCAAGCGGCGCGATAGCATCGCCGGTAATGAGGGATTTTTGCAGCGGCGAGGTTGCACAAGCAGCGGTGAAGCAACGCAGCCTCCTTTCCCGGGCTGCATCCAAAGCCCCGGGAAGGGGCGATTTCCAAAGAGCTGCGCTTCCAGAGGCAGAGGAGAGGAGCCGGGACGTGCCCAAGGCAGGGCTTGGCAGCCGAGGGATGCTGGAGGGAGCGGCGCGGGGTGGCAGCGGGGTTGGCACAGCCCGGCCGAGCTCCCGCTGCTCCCGGCGGGATGGAGCCTCCCTGGGCTGGAGGTGGCTCCGTCCTCCTGCTAAAGCTTCCCTCTTGGCCTGGTGGTTGTTTTGTGTGCGTGTGGGTTTGGGGTTTGGGGAGCAGCCCGTGCTGGGTTCGGGGAGGATCCCAAATCCCGGGCCTGAATCAGCCAGTGATGAGCTCGGGGGGAGAGGATCCCAAATCCCAGAGCTGAATCAGCCCGTGCTGAGCTCCGGGGAGGATCCCAAATCCTAGGGCTGAGCTCAGGGACGAGGATCCCAAATCCTGGGGCTGAGCTCGGGGAAGATCCCAAATCCCGGGACTGAGCTCGGGGACAAGGATCCCAAATCCCAGAGCTGAGCTCGGGGACAAGGATCCCAAATCCCGGGGCTGAGCTCGGGGACAAGGATCCCAAATCCTGCGGCTGAGCTCGGGGACAAGGATCCCAAATCCTGGGGCTGAGCTCCGGGACAAGGATCCCAAATCCCAGAGCTGAAGCAGCCCGTGCTGAGCCCGGGGAGGATCCCAAATCCCGGGGCTGAGCTCGGGGAAAAGGATCCCAAATCCCGGGGCTGAGCTCGGGGAAAAGGATCCCAAATCCCGGGGCTGAGCTCGGGGACAAGGATCCCAAATCCCGGCGCTGGATCAGCCCGTGCTGAGCCCGGGGAGGCGCCGCAGCCCCCCCGGCGGTGCCCGCAGGGCTCCCCCAGCCCCGCCGAGCCGCTCCCGGCCCCGCGGGCGCGGAGCACAAAGGGCAGCAGAAGAAGCCGGGCTTGTTTGTGCTCCCAGGCCGGCCATGAATAAAACATCTGGGCAGCACAGGCCGCCTTTGTCCGGCCCGCTTGTTTTTTTTCACCGGCCCCGAAGAAACGAGCGATTGTTCCTTCTTGTTCCTTCTTGTCCCTGCCCGGCCCAGCGGCTGCCTCGGGCCACAGACCCCCGGCAGCACCCGAGTCCCCGCGGGGAGGTGACTTTGGTGGCGCTGGGTGCCGGTCTGAGAAAAAAAAAAAACCTTCCTGCCCGATGAGTCAGAGCGGCTGAAACTCGGCGGGGATGAAAGGTCAGAGCGGCTGGGGCAGAGCTCTGCCCGCGCCCCGAGAGCCCCGCCGGGGCTGGGCAGCGACGGAGCCCGGCCCGGTCCGGCCCGGGGCACTGCCGGGGCTGCCACAGCTCCGGGGCTGACCGGGGCACCCCGCACCGGGACAAAGGGGAAAAATCCCAGAGAAACCGGGGTTTGCTGGAGAATTCCAGCAGGGAAAACTCCCTAAGAAACTGGGGTTTGCTGGAGATTTCCAGAGGGGGAAAATTCCTAAAGAAACAGGGGTTTGCTGGAGAATTCCAGAGGGGGAAAATTCCCTAAGAAACTGGGGTTTGCTGGAGAATTCCAGCAGGGAAAACTCCCTAAGAACCTGGGGTTTGCTGCAGAATTCCAGCAGGGAAAATTCCCAAAGAAACTGGGGTTTGCTGGAGAATTCCAGAGGAGGAAAATTCCTAAAGAAACCGGGGTTTGCTGGAGAATTCCAGAGGGGGAAAATTCCCTAAGAAAATGGGGTTTGCTGGAGAATTCCAGCAGGGAAAACTCCCTAAGAAACTGGGGTTTGCTGGAGAGTTCCAGAGGGGGAAAATTCCTGAAGAAACTGGGATTTGCTGGAGAATTCCACAGGGGGAGAATTCCTGAAGAACCTGGGGTTTGCTGGAGAATTCCAGAGGGGGAAAATTCCTAAAGAAACTGAGGTTTGCATTGGTGTGACCCTCATGGGGGTGGTACTAGTGACACCCATGGGGGTGGCACCGGTGTGACATCCATGAGGGTGGCACTGGTGTCACATTCACAGGGATGGCACTGGTGTGACCCTCACAGAGATGGCACTGGTGTCACCCACGGGAGTGGCCCTGGTGTCACATCCATGGGGATGGCACCAGTGTCACATCCATGAGGGTGGCACCGGTGTCACATCCATGGGGATGGCCCCAGTGTGACCTTCATGGGGCTGGCATTGGTGTCACACCCACGGGGATGGCACCGGTGTCACACCCACAGGGATGGCACCGGTGTCACATCCACGGGGGTGGCACCGGTGTCACATCCACGGGGACACAACGGAGACGCTCGGGGCCACCAGGCCAGGCTCCTGCGGGGACAGAGGCAGGGCGGGGATCAACAATCCCATCGGGGCATTCCCTGGCCAGGATAAATGACTCCATCAGGCTGCCAATGGACTGGTTCATTGTTAGTCATTATTATTATTATTATTATTAATTATTATCGCCCTCATTAGCCTTATTGTTGTGCTCATTAGCGCTGCCTCCCCCGTTGCCTGCAGCCTGACTCGGCGGGGGAAGGAGCTTTCCCAGTTATTTCTGGGATGGGGGAACCAACCAGTTCTTCCACTCCTGTGCCTGCTGGAATTCTGCAGCAAACCCCGGGTTCTTTAGGAATTTTCTCCCTCTGGAATTCTCCAGCAAATCCTGGTTTCTTTAGGAATTTTCCCTCTCAGGAATTCTCCAGCAAATCCTGGTTTCTTTAGGAATTTTCCCCCTCTGGAATTCTCCAGCAAACCCCAGTTTCTTTAGGAATTTTCCCCCTCTGGAATTCTCCAGCAAACCCCGGTTTCTTTAGGAATTTTCCCCCTCTGGAATTCTCCAGCAAACCCCAGTTTCTTTAGGAATTTTCCCCCTCTGGAATTCTCCAGCAAACCCCAGTTTCTTTAGGAATTTTCCCCTGTGGAATTCTCCAGCAAACCCCAGTTTCTTTGGGAGTTTTCCCCCTGGAGAGGCTGCAGAGACCAACCCAGCAATTCCCAACTCCGCTTCCTCATTCTCTCTTTATTCCCTCTCCCCAAAGGAACAGCAGTGATCCCCACTGAATCTTCCTCCCCCCCAAAGAGGACGAGGATTCCCTGGATCCCCAACCGGGGAGGAATCCCTGGATCCCCAACTGGGGAGGATTCCCTGGATCCCCAATGGGGAGGATTCCCTGAATCCGGGGAGGATTCCCTGGATCCCCAATGGGGAGGATTCCCTGGATCTGGGGAGGATTCCCTGGATCCCCAATGGGGAGGATTCCCTGGATCTGGGGAGGATTCCCTGGATCCCCAATGGGGAGGATTCCCTGGATCTGGGGAGGATTCCCTGGATCCCCAGCAGGGGACGATTCCCTGGATCCCCAATGGGGAGGATTCCCTGGATCCCCGGCCGGGGGAGACTCCAGCAGCTCCCGGGGTTGTGTGGGGGACACGGGATGGGTCCGGATCCCACCCTGGAGCGCAGCCCCTCGGGGCTGAGCTTTTATAGGGCCGGGCTGTGGGGGAGGAGAGGATTTTTTTGGGAAGGAGGGGACGATCCCGGGGAGCCGGCTCATCCCGGGCAGGGGAGGGGAGGAGCGGCGTGCCAGAGCCTTGATTGCTCGCTCCAGGCGCCTTGGCTCGGCGTGTGTGTTAAAAAAAAAAAAAACCAACAAAAAAAACAATAATTAAAGCGAAAGATGTGGGAGGATGATTAAAGGTTTGATGGCATCTAATCCCTTTATTTTTTTTTTTTTGAAACCTTCCTCTGCAGGCTGGGAGCTGAGGCTGGAGCAATAAAAATGCAAAAACTACCGGCGGCTTCGTTCCGGGCACCACCGTCACCGGCCCGGCCCAGCCCCGGCCCTCGCCGGGCTCCGGGAGCCGGGGGCTGCGGGATACTGGGAGATACTGGGACATACTGGGGGATACTGGGGGATACTGGTGGGTACACGTGGGTAGTGGTGGGTACTGGTGGGTACAGGTGGATACTGGGAGATACTGGGGGATACTGGTGGATACTGGTGGGTACTGGTGGATACTGGTGGGTACTGGTGGGTACTGGGGGATACTGGTGGGTACTGGTGGGTACTGGGGGATACTGGTGGGTACTGGGGGGTACTGGTGGGTACTGGGAGATACTGGTGGATACTGGGAGATACTGGTGGGTACAGGTGGGTACTGGTGGATACTGGGGGATACTGGTGGGTACTGGTGGATACTGGGGGATACTGGTGGGTACTGGTGGGTACTGGGGGATACTGGGGGATACTGGTGGGTACTGGGGGATACTGGGGGATACTGGTGGGTACTGGGGGATACTGGGGGATACTGGGCGATACTGGGGGGTATCCATGGATATCCCAATCCCACCTCCCAGCGGCGCCCCCTCGGCTGCTCCCATCCCTGCCCTGAGCGATTCCGGTGCCCCCCAGGAGCACCGGGGAGGAAGAAATAAAATAAAATAAAATAAAATAAAATAAAATAAAATAAAATAAAATAAAATAAACCCACAAACAAACAAAAAAACCAAACCAAACCCCCCCAAAAAACCACAAAAAAAAAACCCCAAAAAAAAAAAACACAAAAAAACCCCAAACCAAACCAAACCAAAAAAAAAGAAGAAAAGAATAAATAAATGAAATGAATAAATAAATGAAATGAATAAACAAATGAAATGAATCAATGAATGGCTTTCGCATCTCAAAGCCGGGAGGATCTTCTTTCCCCTTCTTTTTTCTCTCTCTCCTTTTTATTTTTTTTTTCTTTTATTTTTTCTTTTTTCTTTTCCCCTGCCTCCCCTCCTTGGGGATGGCTTATCTCCATGAAATTAGTCATTGGCATTTCTCATCCCCAGCCGGGGAAGAGCGCCAAGCAGAGCCGGGAACACCCACGCCACGCTCCCGCTCTCCCGGCGAGGCCCCGCAGCCAAAGCAGCGAGGCTAATAAAAGTAATAACAGGGAATTAAACGGCAGAGGAGGGAGGGGAAAAAATAATAAAAAAAATTTTAAAAATAAAAAATAAAGAGGCAGAAAGCGCTGAAATCAGATGGAAGTTTCCCTCCAGCTCTCGGAGCGGGCAGAGCCGCGTCAGGGCAGGGCGGCGGGCGGGTTTCGGGCTCCCGGGGCAGGGGGGGGTGAGTCAGGGCGCTGGGTGCTCCCTCCCGGGCCCCGAGCCGCCCTTCCTGCCCCGGCCCTGCACGCAGACGCGGATTTACAAAGCCCAGCCCGGCTCGGCTCGGCTCGGCTCGGCTCGGCTCCGCACAGCCCCGAGGGCAGCGGCGGCAGCAGCCTCAGCCTTCACCGCCTCCTCCTCCTCCTCCTCCTCCCCCGGAGCTCCCGGCTCGTCTGGCACGTCGGGGCGGCACCCGCAGCCAAAACAGGTTTGGGTTGATGGTTTCCAGCTGCTCATTAACGCTCCTTGGCTTCATTAGGGGTTTGGGGTTTGGATTTTATTTATTTATTTTTATTTTTTATTTTCCCGTGCGTGCCAGCTCATCCCGGTGCTGGGAGGGAGCTGAGGCCCCGAGCAGCGGCTCCGGGGGAGCTGGAGAGGAGCTGGGGACACGGGAGGGACACAGGGAATGGCCTCAGAGCCAGACGGGGAATGTTGGGCAGGAATTGTTCCCTGGCAGGGTGGGCAGGGCTGGCACAGGGTGCCCGGAGCAGCTGGGGCTGCCCCTGGAGCCCTGGCAGTGCCCCAGGCCGGGCTGGAGCAGCCTGGGATGGTGTCCCTGCCCCTGGGATGCTCCTTGAGGTCCCTTCCAACCCCAGCCAGGCTGGGATTCCCTGAAATCGGCCTCCTGCGCTTATCCCGGGTTGTCCCGGGTGGAATCCGGAGCGATCCCGGGCGGAGCGGGGCCGATCCCGGGCAGGGCGGGCCCGGTGCCTCACTGAGGGCAGCGCCGATCCCGATCCTGCATCCCAACCTCCCCAAAAACCACCCGGGATGGCCAGCGGCAGGGCCAGCTCAGCACATCCCGGACCCAGGAGCACATCCCGGATCCAGGGGCACATCCCGGATCCAGAGGCACATCCCGGATCCAGAGGCACATCCCGGATCCAGAGGCACATCCCAGATCCAGGGGCACATCCCACATCCAGGGGCACATCCCGGATCCAGGGGCACATCCCACATCCAGGGGCACATCCCACATCCAGGATCACATCCCCATTCCAGGGGCACATCCCTGCTAATCCCGCCGAGCAGCGCTGCGGGCCACGCCCGCCGATGGTATCAGCGTGGGAGATGCCGGGATCAGCCCGGGCCCGGCCCGGCTCAGCCTCCCCAGCTCCCGAGCCATCCTGAGCCATCCCGGGCCGCTGCAATCCCGGGATCAGCCCGGCTCAGCCTCCCCAGCTCCCGAGCCGTTCCTGAGCCATCCCGGGCCGCTGCAATCCCGGGATCAGCCCGGCTTAGCCCGGCTCAGCCTCCCCAGCTCCCGAGCCGTCCTGAGCCATCCCGGGCCGCTGCAATCCCGGGATCAGCCCGGCTCAGCCTCCCCAGCTCCCGAGCCGTTCCTGAGCCATCCCGGGCCAGGCTGCAATCCCGGGATCAGCCCCGTCCCGCTCGGCCCTGTCCCCCAGCAGGGACACGGGGGCTGGGGAAGGGCTGCGGGGGGAGGCTCCGGGGCTGATCCTGCTCCTGGCTCCGCTCCCCGCCTCGGTGGTTGGCTCTGCGCCCCCGGGGTCATTCCCTGAGGACCCGGGAATTCCGGTGGGGATGGAGCACACCGGGCTTTTCCCGGGCCCCAGGGAGTGCCAGGGTGTCGCTGTGGGACACAAGGAAGGAGACGCGGACTCATCAGAAGGTTGTATTGGATGATACATCCTCAGGGAGGAGCGCCCCAGGTTTATTTCCCAATTTTATTTTCTACCTTTTACAAATGTGCCCACCTCAGAGGTGGGACCACTGGAACCATTGGTCACTCGCAGAGACCACCACGCCAAGTCCCTCCCCTGGGAAAGCGTGTGGGAAAACACCTTTGTTTACAGGCAGGACGATGACCTTGTTGTTCCCAGTTCTGTGCTGGGAACAGAATTCCCCAAAACCAAAACACGGCAGGCACGAAGCAACCGCGGCTGCACCAGGGAGCGCTGCTGGCGCTGCGGGGGATGGAGGAGGCCGGGCCTCGGGAAGCTCTGAGCCCGCACTGACTCTCATTCCCAACCTTTCCCGTCCTTCCCGATCTTTCCCGTCATTCCCGACCTTCCCAACCTTTCCCGTCTTTCCCATCTTTCCCGACCTTTCTCATCCTTCCCAACCTTTCCCCTCCTTCCCGGCCTTTCCCGTCATTCCCGACCTTCCCAACCTTTCCCGTCTTTCCCATCCTTCCCAACCTTTCCCGTCCTTCCCGGCCTTTCCCGTCCTTCCCGAACTTTCCCGTCCTTCCCGCAGCCCCCGGTGCAGAGCATCCTTGGAGAATCCATCGGGAGTTGGGGGCTGAATCCCGGCTCACCTGCACGCGCTGTTCCCGGGGTTCCCTGGAGCAGGGAGTGGCTGAACAGGGCCGGGTGGAACCCGGGCTGAAACCCCTCTGGCTCTGGGCACGGGCTCGGCGGCGTCCCCACCTCCCCCAGCGGCCAGGTCCCGGACAATCACTGCCATTTATATATACATATATATTTTTATATATATATATATATATATATATATATATATATATATAATATTGTCTTATATATAATTTTTATAATATAATATAATAATATAATATAATATAATATAATATAATATAATATAATATAATATAATATAATATATAACATTATATTACATAAAAATATATTATAATATATACTATATATATTTTATATATAATATATACTATATATATTTTCATATATATTATATGTACTATATTATAATATATACTATATATTTTATATATTATATATATAGAATACAAATTTTATATATATTATATATTATATATTATTGTATATTATATATTTATATAATATATATAATACAATTTTTATATATATAATACATAATTTATTATAACATGTATTATATATTTTATATATAATATATATAAAATATACATTTGGGATATATATTTATTGGGCTGGGATAATCCATGGATTGGGCTGGGATAGGCCATGGATTGGGCTGGGATGGGCCATGGATTTGGCTGGGATAGTCCATGGATTGGGCCGGGATAACCCATGGATTGGGCTGGGATAACCCATGGATTGGGCCGGGATAACCCATGGATTGGGCCAGGATAACCTATGGCTTGGGCCAGGATAACCCATGGATTGGGCTGGGATAACCCATGGATTGGGCTGGGATAACCCATGGATTGGGCCGGGATAACCCATGGATTGGGCCGGGATAACCCATGGATTGGGCTCTGGCACCTGCCAGGGGAGGAGTGTCTGGAATTCCCATTGGGATGCACCGGCAGGGAACCATCCCGGGATGGGGAGCAGGAGGAGGCTCTGGGCCACCAGGGCTCTGCTCCCCTGCCCCTGTCCCCTCCCGGGAGCTGCAGGAACAGCCCTGCAGGGAGGGAAGAGCCGGCTCTGGATGGGCTGATCCACCCGGAGGAGCCAGCCAGCCCATTTCCATGCAGGAATTCTGCGTGACTTGTCTGTGCATAATGCCCCCCATCCTCCCCCCCCCCGGGCAGCCAAAAAGAAAATTAAAATTAATATTTTAATTATTTTTTCTTTTTTTTTTTTGGAGCTAGCTGCTGTTTGAAATGAACTCCCCTGCTTTGCTTAACAGCCCTTCCCCAGCCTCCTGCCCTCCAGCCCTTCAGGGCTTGGAGCTGCCCCGGTGATTCCAGAATCTGGGAATGTGCTGAAGCCAAATGCATATTCCAAGGGGCTGGTTTGGCTGTTGGGAAAGGGCTCGGCAGTGGGAGGAGAACGGGTTTGGTGCCTGGGCGGGGAAGTCTCTGCCGGAGCTGCGGTTGGAGCCTGGGGAGGGTTTCATTCCGAAGGAATTCTGGCTTCCCCTTCCCCGTGGGAATGTCTGCGGAGTCAGGCTCTGGCCCCCGGCGATCCCGAGAGGGCACGGAGCTCCCAGAGCCCCAGGATTCCAGAATTGTGCTGGGACCCCCTCTCCCCCACTTCTGGAGTTCATCTCCCCCAGTTCTGAATCCCCTCTCCCTCAGTTCTGGGTCCCTTCTCCCCCCAGTCCTGGACCCCCTCTCCCCCAGTTCTGAATTCCCTCTCCTTGAGTTCTGGATTCCTTCTCCCCCCAGTCCTGGATCCCTTCTCCCCCAGTTCTGGATCCCCTCTCCCCCCAGTCCAGGATCTGTTCTCCCCCCAGTCCTGGATCCTTTCTCCCCCCAGTCCTGGATCCTTTCTCCCCCCAGTCCTGGATCCTTTCTCCCCTCAGTTCTGGATCCCCTCTCCTCCCAGTCCAGGATCTGTTCTCCCCCCAGTTCTGGATTCCCTCTCCCCCAGTTCTGGGTCCCTTCTCCTCCCAGTCAAGGATCCCTTCTCCCCCAATTCCAGATCCCTTCTCCTCTCAGTTTTGGATCCCCTGTCCCCCCCAGTTCTGGACCTCCTCTCCCCCAGTTCTGAATTCCCTCTCCTTGAGTTCTGGATTCCTTCTCCCCCCAGTCCTGGATCCTTTCTCCCCTCACTTCTGGATCACTTCTCCCCCAATTCTGGATCCCTTCTCCCCCAATTCTGGATCCATTCTCCTCCCAGTCCAGGATCTGTTCTCCCCCCAGTTCTGGGTCCCTTCTCCTCCCAGTCAAGGATCCCTTCTCCCCCAATTCCAGATCCCTTCTCCTCTCAGTTTTGGATCCCCTGTCCCCCCCAGCTTTGGATCTCCTCTCCCCCAGTTCTGGGTCCCTTCTCACCCCCCAAGTTTTGGGTCCCCTCTCCCAAGTCCAGGATCCCCTCTCCCCCCAGTTCTGGACACCCTCTCTCCCATTTCTGGATCCCCTCTCCCCTCAGTTCTGGATCTCTTCTCCTCTCAGTTTTGGATCCCCTCTTCCCCAATTCCGGATCCCTTCTTCCCCAATTACAGATCCCTTCCCCCCCCATTTTTTGGGTCCCTTCTCCCCCAGTTCTGGATCTCTTCTCCTCTCAGTTTTGGATCCCCTCTCCCCCCAGTTCCAGATCCCTTCTCCCCCCCATTTTTTGGGTCCCCTCTCCCCTCAGTTCTGGATCTGTCCTCCCCCAGTTTTGGGTCCCTTCTCCCCCAGTCCTGGATTTGTTCTCCTCCCAGTCCAGGACCCCTTCTCCCCTCTAGTTTTGGGTCCCCTCTCCCCCAGTCCAGGATCCCCTCTCCCCCATTTCTGGATCCCCTCTCCCCAAGTTCTGGATCCCTTCTCCCCTAATTTTGGATCCCCTCTCCCCCCAGTTTTGGGTCCCCTCTCCCCAGTTCCAGATCCCTTCTCCTCCCAGTCCAGGATCCCTTCTCCCCCGGAGTTTTGGATCCTTTCTCCCCAGTTCCAGATCCCTTCTCCCCTCAGTTCTGGATCCCTTCTCCCCTAATTTTGGATCCCTTCTCCCCCCAGTTTTGGGTCCCCTCTCCCCCCAGTCCAGAATCCCTTCTCCTCCCAGTCCTGGATCCCCTCTCCCCTCAGTTCTGGATCTGCTCTCCCCCAATTCCAGATCCCTTCTCCCCCCCATTTTTGGGTTCCCCCTCCCCCAGTTCTGGATCTGTTCTCCTCCCAGCCCAGGATCCCCTCTCCCCCGGTTTTGGATCTCCCCTCCTCCCGGGATTCCCGTGGATTCCCTGTGGATTCTCTTCCCTCCCCCGCCCATCCCCTCCCCGGAGCTCACCGCGAACACAAAACCGCTGTTTCCCCCCCCTCGCCGGCCGCCCCGGTATTTTTGGAAGCCGCACGCGCCATCCCGGGCACGCGGCCTCGGCAATTAGGGAGAAAAGCGCTTTTCTTCGTGCAGGCCCAATTACCCGTCCTCTAATTGACATAATTATTATCTCGCGCTTTTCTAATAATATTTATTGAACGCCGCAAATCCCGCTTGGCAGCGGGGCCGCGCCGGGAGCTCCGCAGTTCCCCGATCCCGGCGGGAAGGAGGGATCGAGAGCGGGAGGAATCGTCGGGAATTCCGCCCTGCCCCGGGGGCGGCTGGGGGGGGGGGGGGAGGAGGCGCTGGCACGGGTTTGGCATGGAATTGGGATTTTTGGAGCATCCCAGGCCGGGATGGACCGGGCTGGAAGGGACCTGGGATGGGAAAAGGAAGTTGGGATGGGGGAAGGAACCTGGGATGGGAACAGGAATGTGGGATGGGGGAAAGAAGCTGGGATGGCACTGAGGGCACCCCGAGGTGACACTGAGGGCACCCCGGGGGTGGCACTGAGGGCTCCCCGAGGTGGCACTGAGGGCACCCTGAGGTGGCACTGAGGGCACCCCGGGGTGCCCAAACCCCACGGGGCCGGCTCCAGGGATGTGCCCGGCTCCCATCCCTCCCCCGGGGCTGCAGGGGTGGCCCTGAGGGCAACCCGGAGGTGGCAGGGGGTGGCACTGAGGGCACCCTGAGGTGCCCAAACCCCAAACGCTCCCATCCCACGGGTCTGGCTCCCGTCCCTTCCCCCGGGGCTGCAGGGGTGGCACTGAGAGCATCCCGAGGTGGCACTGAGAGCAGCCCGGGGGTGGCACTGAGGGCACCCCGGGGTGCCCAAACCTCAGTCTCTGCCATCCCAGAGAAATGTGAGAAACAAGAGAGTTTAGCAAACATGATCCTTGTTTAGCAGTTTTCATCCCTGGGAAAGAACTTGAGCAAACCCAAAGGTGACAGGCAGTGACTCCATGAGCCCACCTCAGAGCTGGGATCTTTGCACTCACGGGTCACCTGAAGGGGTTATTGAGCAAATTTTCTCCTTTGGGAAAGGAAGGTAGGAAAACACGATGGGTTACAATAATCTGCTCTCGTTTACCACGAGATTCTTTGGGGAAAAGGGAATTTCAGAAAACCCAAAGGTGACAGGCAGTGACTCCATGAGCCCAGCTGAGAGGTGGGATCCTTTGGACCATTGGTCACACCGAGGGTCAACAAGCAAAGCCCCTCCTTGGGAGAGAAACGTGAGAAACAAGAGAGTTTAGAAAGTGTGACCTTGTTTAGCAGTTTTAGTCCCTGAGAAAAAACTTCAGAAAACCCAAACAGGACAGGCAGTAACTGCACCCTCCCGCTGTCCCGGAGCTGCCGTCTCCCCACCCGCTCCGCTCCAATCCTGCCCGTCCCGCTCCCCCCCTCGCAGCCCTTTCATCTCAGGGAGGAGGGGATTCCTTTCCCTTTTCCCTCCGACGTCTCTGCCTCTCCTGCGAAATGCAAATTAATTAGGTTCTAATTGCTCGCTGCTCGCCTCTCGTGTCGGGTTTAGCGGAACATCTCTCCTTGGCAGCTGCGCCTTGCAGGGAGCGAGGCCGGGAAAGCCGGGCCTGGCCGGGCGGGGCAGGCAGCGCTCCCCGTTCCCGCAGCGCTTCCCAGGAAAATTCCCGTTTTTTATTGTTCGCTCCGGGGTTTGCAGGGCCCGGTGAGCTCAGGGAACGCTGGGCTCTGCCCCCCACGCGGGGCTTGTGGGGCCCGTGGGGCTGGGGGCAATGGGAAACCCCCCCCCGGGACCCCAAACTGGGATTGGGAATCCCTGCCTGGGACCCCAAACTGGGATTGGGAATTTCTGCCTGGGACCCCAAACTGGGATTGGGAATCCCTGCCTGGGACCCCAAACTGGGATTGGGAATCCCTGCCTGGGACCCCAAACTGGGATTGGGAATTTCTGCCTGGGACCCCAAACTGGGACACGGAGCTCCTGCCTGGGACCTGGGACCCCAAACTGGGATTGGGAATCCCTGCCTGGGACCCCAAAAAAACCCCCAAAAAACCCCAACAAACAAACAAACACAAAACCAAACCCCCCCAGGGCAGGCGCTGTGGAGAAGCCGGGAGCCGCAAACGCTTCCCGCTCATTAACGGTGGCATTTATTCCACCGCCCCACCTGCGGCGGTGACATCTCTCCCTCCCTCCCTCCCGCCGCAGATTAAAGCGCGCTTTCATCACCCTGCTGAAAGGCGTCTCGGGAGGGAACACTCGTTCTCCTACATTATCCCCGCGTGTTCGGAAAAGCGTCTTTTTAAAACCATTAGACGGCGATCGGGGTTGATTGAAACCGCATCAAAGGCAGGAAGGATAAAGCCGGGATCCTCCCGGGGGCTCCGGGGGCTCCGGCCGCGGGCAGAGCCCGGCGGGGCCCCGCAGCTCCAGGAGATGCTCCCGGCGCGGGGGAGAGGCGGGGCGGGGATGGGGGAACCCAAACTCTGCACCGAGCAGCGCCGAGAGCTCCTGGAGCATCGGGGAAACTCCATCGGGTGCCCGGGGCTGCAGCTCCTCGGGAGCTCAGCCGGGTGGGTCTTCATCCAGGTGTCTGCTCATCCTGGTATCTGTTTGTCCAGGTATCTGCTCATGCTGGTGTTTCCTCAACCTGGTGTCTGTTCATCCAGGTGTGTCCTCATCCAGGTGTCCGCTCATCCTGGTGTCTGCTCATGCTGGTGTCTGTTCGTCCTGGTGTCTGTTTGTGCTGGTGTTTCCTCATCCAGGTGTCTGTTCATCCTGGTGTCTGCTCATCCTGGTATCTGTTTGTCCTGGTGTCTGCTCATCCAGGTATCTGCTCATGCTGGTGTTTCCTCATCCTGGTGTCTGTTCATCCAGGTGTCTCCTCATCCAGGTCTCTGCTCATCCTGGAGTCTGCTCATCCAGGTGTCTGCTCATCCAGGTATCTGCTCATCCTGGAGTCTGCTCATCCAGGTGGGTCCTCATCCAGGTGTCTGCTCATGCTGGTGTCTCTTCCTGCTGGTGTTTCCTCATCCTGGAGCCTGTTCATCCAGGTCTCTGCTCATGTTGGTCTCTGCTCATCCAGGTGTCTCTTCATCCAAGTGTCTCCTCATGCTGGTGTCTGCTCATGTTGATGTCTCCTCATCCAGGTGTTTCCTCATCCTGGTGTCTCCTCATCCAGGTCTCTGCTCATCCAGGTGTCTGTTCATCCAGGTGTGTCCTCATCCAGGTGTCTCCTCATGCTGGTGTTTCCTCAACCTGGAGTCTGCTCATCCAGGTGTCTCCTCATCCAGGTCTCTGGTACTTTGCAATAAAGCCACCTCATGCAGAATTACCAAACGGGCCCCTCTCTCTCTCTTTCCCGGGCCGCCTACAGAGAAGCAGATCTCACGGGGCAGGAGCTGAGGAACCACCCGAGCTGAAATCACGAGAGCTGAAAAAATCCCTGCTCTGTCCCCCGCTGAGACCTTCTCTGCAGCTGAGGGATTTGCTCTGACCTGCCAAGGTGTCTGTAACGAGACATCTTTTGGGGTGGATGGATGGAGAGATGGATGGATGGAGGGATGGATGGAGGGATGGAGGGATGGATGGATGGATGGATGGAGGGATGGAGGGATGGGTGGAGGGATGGAGGGATGGATGGATGGACAGGGATGGATGGAGGGATGGATGATGGATGATGGATGGAGGGATGGATGGATGGGTGGATGGATGGAGGGATGGATGGAGGGATGGATGGATGGAGGGATGGATGGAGGGATGGATGGATGGATGGATGGATGGATGGAGGGATGGATGGATGGATGGATGGATGGATGGAGGGATGGATGGATGGGTGGATGGACATATGGATGGACATATGGATGGATGGACGGACACATGGACGGACACATGGATGGACACATGGATGGACACACATGTGGAATAACCCCCAGCCCCAGCAGCTCTGGCTTTGGGCGCGCTGTGGGGTCACTGCCCCAGCTCCGCAGTGCCACTGCCCCACAGGAGCGGCCCCCAGGGAGCCCGGGAGCTCCGGGGGCGGTGCCGAGCTGGGGCCGCTCCCGCTGCCGGCGCAGCTCCCGCCCTCAACCTCCTCCTGCTTACAAGCTCTCCAGATCACAGGGGCAGCGTGTTTTGACATCTGATTAGCCACCGAGAACAACTTGAGAGCGCTCGAGTGGCTGAGAGAGGGAGGGAGGGAGGCAGCGGCCCCGGGCAGGGGCGGGCGGGCACCGCTCCAGGCCGAGATAAGCGCGCTGCCGGGCGAAGGCGAGGAGAGAAGTGCTGAGTGAAGTCAGCTCAGAAAACTGCTCCTTTCGCTCGCTCCTAAATCTCCAGAACAGCATCCCCCGCCCCGACCCCCAGCGCTGGATGGAAACCCCCACCCCCGGCGGGGCTGGAGCAGAACCACCGGCGGGGCGGGAGCAGAACCACCGGCGGGGCGGGAGCGGCAAACACCGGAGGAGCGGGAGCAGCAGCACCGGCGGGGCAGGAGCGGAACCACCGGCGGGACCGGAGCAGAACCACCGGCGGGGCGGGAGCGGCAAACACCGGCGGGACGGGAGCAGAACCACCAGAGGAGCGGGAGCAGCAGCACCGGAGGGGCTGGAGCAGAACCACCGGCGGGATGGGAGCAGAACCACCGGCGGGATGGGAGCAGAACCACCGGCGGGGCTGGAGCGGAACCACCGGCGGGCCTGGAGCAGCAGCACCGGCGGGATGGGAGCAGAACCACCGGAGGAGCGGGAGCAGAACCACCAGCGGGATGGGAGCGGCAAACACCGGAGGAGCGGGAGCAGCAGCCACCGGCGGGACGGGAGCAGCAGCCACCGGCGGGGCGGGAGCAGAACCACCGGCGGGGCGGGAGCAGAACCACCGGCGGGACGGGAGCAGAACCACCGGCGGGGCGGGAGCGGCAAACACCGGCGGGCCGGGAGCCGCGGCCGCGCCGCTCGGGGCAGCGTCGGGGCAGCGGCGCTCGGCAGCAGCAGCAGCAGCAGCGGGAGACCGAGAGAAACCCTCATCCCTGAGCGAAACTGCGGCAGTTTCTGCTGAGTCACCGCGGAGAGCAATTACCGCCGAAAAAACTGGGAAGGCGTCCCGAACAAATTGGTGATAATTAACGAGCGGCGGAGCGGCAGCGGCGATGCCATCAGCGGGGCCCGAAAGCCGCTGGCCGGGTGATGTCTGGAACTGGGGCTCGGGGAAAGCCGGGCCGGAGCTCTCTGCCCCGCCAGGGGAGGAGAGGGGAGCCGGGGCCGGGAGCCGGGGGTGGCGGGCACGGGACAGCGCCCAGGAGCACCCAGGAGAACCTAGGAGAGCCCAGGAACATCCAGGAGCGCCCAGGAGAAGCCAGGAGCACCCAGGAACATCCAGGAGAGCCCGGGAGCACCCAGGAGTGCCCAGGAACATCCAGGAGTGCCCAGGAACATCCAGGAGTACCTGGGAGTGCCCAGGAGCATCCAGGAGCACCCAGGAGTATCCAGGAATGCCCAGGAACATCCAGGAGTATCCAGAAGAAGCCAGGAGCACCCAGGAGCATCCAGGAGAGCCCAGGAGCACCCAGGAACATCCAGGAGGACCTGGGAGAACCCAGGAGCATCCAGGAGCACCCAGGAGTATCCAGGAATGCGCAGGAACATCCAGGAGAACCCAGGAACATCCAGGAGTATCCAGAAGAAGCCAGGAGCACCCAGGAACATCCAGGAGAGCCCAAGAGTACCCAGGAGTATCCAGGAGCATCCAAGAGTGCCCAGGAGCATCCAGGAGAGCCCAAGAGCACCCAGGAGTATCCAGAAGAAGCCAGGAGCACCCAGGAACATCCAGGAGAGCCCAAGAGTACCCAGGAGTATCCAGGAGCATCCAAGAGTGCCCAGGAGCATCCAGGAGAGCCCAAGAGCACCCAGGAGTATCCAGAAGAAGCCAGGAGCACCCAGGAGCATCCAGGAGAGCCCAGGAGCACCCAGGAGCATCCAGGAGCACCCAGGAGTATCCAGGAATGCGCAGGAACATCCAGGAGAACCCAGGAACATTAGGAGAACCCAGAAGCACCCGGGAGCATCCAGGAGAACCCAGAAGAGCCCAGGAATATCCAGGAGCATCTGGGAGTGCTCAGGAGAATCCAGGAGCACCCAGGGGACATCCCACTGATGTCCCACTGGTGTCCCCACTGATGTCCCCACTGATGTCCCCACTGATGTCCCCACTGATGTCCCAATGTCCCACTGATGTCCCCACTGATGTCCCCAATGTCCCACTGATGTCCCCAATGTCCCACTGATGTCCCCCTTGTGCTCCCACAGCTGCCTCTTGGGGGTCCGGGGGGGCTGTGGACACCCCTGAGGGGTCACCGGGGGCCGGGGAGGGTGGGGACAGCGGCTGAGCCCGCAGAGCTCCGGGAAGGGGAAGGGGAAGGAAGGGCAGCTCCGAGAGGTTCCCCGAAAGGCTGCTGGGGACAGGACGGTGTCACCAAGTGTCACAACGCCCCGGTGGCCAGCAGCTGAGCCCGAGGTTCGGCCCCGGATGTGGGGAGGGAACATCTCCAGCTTCCCTTCCCGGCTCTGCCACCTCACAGGGCACCAGGAACGGGGCGAGGCCACCCCGGGAGCCGTGACGTCCCCAAAACCCCGATCCTCCCGTGGGGACACCACCCCGGGAGCCGTGACGTCCCCAAAACCCCGATCCCCCATGGGGACACCACCCCGGGAGCCGTGACGTCCCCAAAACCCTGATCCCCCCGTGGGGACACCACCCCAGGAGCCGTGACGTCCCCAAAACCCCGATCCCCCCATGGGGACACCACCCCGGGAGCTGCGACGTCCCCAAAACCCCGATCCCCCCATGGGGACACCACCCCAGGGGACGCTGCCCTTTGCAAGGCACTGCAAGGGGGACACGGGGCGCCACTGGGTGTCCCCAAAGCCCTCATCCTCATCCTCATCTTCATCCTCATCTTCATCCGGAGGTGTTCCCATCCCCATGGAGAGGAGGGACAGATGTCCCCACTGATGTCCCCATTGATGTCCCCAATGTCCCATTGAGGTCCTCACTGATGTCCCCACTGATGTCCCCAATGTCCCACTGATGTCCCACTGATGTCCCCATTGATGTCCCACTGATGTCCCCAATGTCCCATTGAGGTCCCCACTGATGTCCCACTGATATCCCCACTGATGTCCCACTGATGTCCCACTGATGTCCTCACTCATGTCCCACTGATGTCCCCACTGATGTCCCACTGATGTCCTCACTCATGTCCCACTGATGTCCCCACTGATGTCCCCACTGATGTCCCCAATGTCCCCACTGATCTCCCACTGCTGTTCCACTGATGTCCCCATTAATGTCCCCAATATCCCCACTGATGTCCCACTGATGTCCCCATTGATATCCCACTGATGTCCCCACTGTCCCACTGATGTCCCCACTGATGTCCCCATTGATGTCCCCAATGTCCCACTGATGTCCTCACTGATGTCCCCATTGATGTCCCACTGATGTCCCCACTGTCCCACTGATGTCCCCACTGATGTCCCCATTGATGTCCCCACTGATGTCCCACTGAAGTCCCCACTCCTGGCCAGCTGGAGACAGCAGCTTCTCCCACTGAGGCTCTTCCTAAGATCCTCCAGAAAACCAAAACCCAACTCGGAAAAAGAAAAAAAAAAACAAAAAACCAACAAATTCTGGGAAAAGACCCCGGGTTTCCGAATTGGGACGTGCAAATACCGATTTCAGCAGACCTCAGATCAATACGAGCCAGAGCGTTTCCTTTCACCCCTAATCCTTCTTTTTATTCCTTTTTTTTTTTATTCTTGTTTTTTCCCCCCCTCAACCAGGTGAGGTTTTTAATCAGCTAAAATAAAACATCTCCCCTCTCTCAGCGCAGCCCCGGCGTGAGGAATATCAATTAAAGGAGGAGCCATCCTCGATGGGAATGGGAGGGAAATCACAACCTTTTCAGGGAAACCATGAAGTAAAAATCAGAATTTGTCCAGGAGCATGGCGGGGCAGGGGCAGAGCCCGGCTAACAGCTTCTGTTTCCAGCCATAAAATCCAATTTTTTCAGGGCAAAAATCGCCGCTTTCTGTTCCTCACGTCCCCTGGAAATTCCCTGGGATGGAGGGTCTGGCTCAGCCCAGCCACGGGAATCTCCCCCGTTCCCACAATCTCTCACTGGGTGCCCATTGGGATGCCAATGTCCATCCCAATGGGCACCCAGTGTCCATCCCGATGGGCACCCAATGTCCATCCTGATGGGCACCCAATGTCCATCCCAATGTCCATCCCAATGGGCACCCAATGTCCATCCCAATGGGCACCCAATGTCCATCCTGATGGGCACCCAATGTCCATCCTGATGGGCACCCAATGTCCATCCCGATGGGCACCCAATGTCCATCCTGATGGACACCCCAATGCAGATCCAATGTCCATCCTGATGGGCACCCAATGCACACCCAATGTCCATCCCAATGGGCACCCAATGTCCATCCTGATGGACACCCCAATGCACACCCAATGTCCACCCCAATGGGCACCCAATGTCCATCCCGATGGACACCCCAATGGGCACCCAATGTCCATCCCAATGGACACCCCAATGCACTCCCAATGTCCATCCCAATGCACACCCAATGTCCACCCCGATGGGCACCCAATGTCCATCCCGATGGGCACCCAATGTCCATCCTGATGGACACCCCAATGCACACCCAATGTCCATCCCAATGGGCACCCAATGTCCGTCTCAATGATGCCCCAATGGAAAACCCAATGTCCATCCTGATGGGCACCCAATGCACACCCAATGTCCACCCCAATGTCCACCCCCAATGGGCACCCAATGGACACCTGAATGGGCACCCAATGTCCATCCCGATGGACACCCCAATGGACACCCAATGGGCACCCAGTGTCCATCCCAATGAATGCCCCAATGGGCATCCAATGTCCATCCTGATGATGCCCCAGTGGAAAACCCAAAGGACACCTCTATGGGCACCCAATGTCCATCCTGTTGGACACTCTGATGGGCACTTCTGTAGCACCCAATGTCCATCCCGATGGACACCCCAATGGGCACCTGAATGGGCACCCAATGTCCATCCCAATGATGTGCAATGGACACCCAATGTCCCTCCTGATGGACACTCCGATGGGCACTTCTGTAGCACCCAATGTCCATCCCGATGGACACCCCAATGGATCCCCCCCTCTTCACCCCTTCGTGCCCCGTGCAGTGCAGGTGATTCACAAACAGCTGCTGCCTCGACAAAGAAAAACCCAAAAAAGAAAAGGAAAAACGGGGGAATTAGGAAGAGCTGGGAATGGCGGAACAGGCGGGAAAAGCGCGGGGGCAGCGGCCCCGCCGTCACTCCGCTCCGCGCTCTATCCGCACCGCGTTTTGCGGCGCTCCGACCGCGCCCCACGTGGGGCAGAGGCGCGGCCACCACGGCGGCAGCCAATGGGGCAGCGCCGGGCGCTGACAGCGCTCGTCACGTCAACAACCGGAACGCGCCCAATTAGCGGCGGGCGCGGGGGGGGGCGGGGGGGACCGGGGCACCCCCATCCCGCAGCCCGGGGGTCAGCGGGGCCGGTGAACGGGGGTGCGGAGGGGGGAGCAGCGGCATTTCGGGGCGCTTTGCCCGAGCGTTTATTCTCGAAGCGGCGGCGCTTCATTCTTGTCGAGCAAGCGCCGAGCCGCGGCGTTGCCGCAGAGATCGCGGCGGTGCCGCGGCCCGCCCGGCTCGGCGGTGACAGATTGTTTGAGCTGGAGGAAGCGCCGGCCCGGGCTAATTACGCCGCCATGGCGGGCGGGCGGGGGCTGAGCGCCGGCGGCCCCGCGTGGCTTTGATTGACAGCGCAGCTCATCCTTGGCCAATAGCGTTGGAGCGGCGGCCCGCTCCGCGCTGTGATTGGCGGAGAGGAGATGAGCGGCGGGCGGCCCCACGTGGGGCGGAGGCTCCGTCTGACGCGCGGGCCAGCGGCCATTTTGTGCGCTGGGCCGGGCCCTGCCCGCCCGTGGAGCCGCGGCTGCCCCGGGCCCGTTTCCCTCCGGTCCACCGGGACCGGGGTTGCTCTCATTGCGCTGCGGCGGCCTCGGAGTCCCCCTCTGGGCCGCGGCCGGGTGTCCCCCGGGCGCGGCGGGAGGGTCTGACGTTAACGCCATTACCCGTGTTCCTCGTTAAACCCCCTCAGGCGTGAGGGGAGGCGCGGAGGGGGAGCAGCGCGGCCCTCACCACACATCAAAGGGGCCGCGCGGCCGCCGGGGGAGGCTGGGCGGCCTTGCCGGTGCTGGGGGGGGGGGGGGGGCTCGCACCGAGCGCTCTCTCGGTGCGGCAACCCGAACAGCGAAGGCATCCCGGTGCCAAAGCGCCTCTGTTTGTTCTACAACCCGAACCGGGCCGCTGAACGGGGTTACGGCAACGCCGGGCCCGGAGTCACGGCCGGGCCGGGGCGGGGGGGGGGCGCGGAGCGGGGCGGGGCCCCGCGCGGTGGGCGTGGCCGGCGGGGGGGTGTGGGCGTGGCCGGCGGCCGCCCCTCGGTCGGACACAAGCTGCCATTGTGACGTCGCGCCGTCGGGGCCCAATCGCCGCGCTCCTCCCGCGGCCCCACGTGGGCGCGGCGCCCCGCTATTGGACAACGGCGGAGAGGCCGCCCGGGTTTTGTCCCCCGCCCGCCGCCCCGCTCCGCCCGGGCGCTGTGGCGGCACCGCGTGCTCGGGCGCCGCTGCCCCGCTCCGCGCCCCGCTCCGCGATGGCTCCCGGAGTTACGGCGATCCCGGCTGGACGCAGCTGAACGGCCGCCTTTCCCCCCTCCGGGCGGGGGGACCCGCTCCGCACCTCGCATGTCCGCGGCGCCCGGGAAGTCGGATGTGTACGGCCTTCCTCCCCCTCCTCCTCTCCTCCATGGCCGTCGTGCTCCGGCGTTAGTTCCTGGCTTTGCTTCCCCCCTTCTCCCGGCCGCAGGAATACCGCGGGACCCTCCTCCTCCCGCCGCCGCGTTGTTGTTGTTCTTCTCCTCGTCGCTGTGGCTTTTTTGCTCTATTATTATTATTTTTTTTTGCCTCGTTTTTTTTTTTTTTATTATTATTATTTTTTTCGTGGTCTGTCTGTGTGGTGGGGGGGGTGATTTTTCTCTCTTTTTTTTTTTTTTTCTAATTATTTTTTTTTTTCCGCCAGCGAGTGCCGGAAGGAGGCGGGAAGGGGGGGGTGGTGAGGAAACGGAGGCCCGCGGAGCTCGGCGGCCCGGGGTGGGGAGGGGGGGTCGGCACCTGGCCCCGGCGCTGCGGGGCTGGGCTCGGCTCCGCGGGCGCCTCCCCGGCGGTGCGGGGAAACCGGGGGGGGTGTGGGGGGGGGAGAACCGGCCGGGCCCGCTCCCCCCCCCCCCCCACTCACCCCAACCCCCCCAACCCCCCTCCGCCCTCCCTCCTCCGCCCCCCGCACGGACTTTCCTCTCGTCCCTTTGTTCAGTTCTCGGCCTCTCCGGGAGCGCTCCGAGGCCGGCGGGCAGCAGCGGCAGCTCCGCACGTCGCGATCGCCGTAGCGAGGCTCGGCGCGGCTGCTCCCAGTGACCGCGCCCCAGCCCGGCCATGTACCCCCAGGGCCGGCACCCGGTGAGTCCCGGTAACCCCCTCCCGCCATCCCGACCCGCGTTTCCTCCCCTTCTTTCTGCCCCCGGTGCCCCCCACCCACCCCACCGCACCCCGGTAACCCCCGCCGCCGCTTCCCCGCAGGCTCCGCACCAGCCGGGCCAACCGGGCTTCAAATTCACCGTGGCCGAGTCCTGCGACCGGATCAAGGACGAGTTCCAGTTCCTGCAGGCCCAGTACCACAGGTGAGCCCGGTGGGCTGGGGGGGGACCCCCGAGGCCGAGACCCACCCCCTCCCCATCCCGTTCCTACGGGGGTCTCACCGAGCGGGGGTCTCACCGAGCGCTCTCTCCTCTCCTCTCTCCCCCCCTTTCCCCGCAGCCTCAAAGTGGAATATGACAAGCTGGCGAACGAGAAGACCGAAATGCAGCGCCATTACGTTATGGTGAGAGACTTTAATCAGATTTCGGATCAGCCTCTTTTCTTGCAAATGTCATTAGCTGCCAGCCTGGGAACGGGGAGAGCGTGGGGGGCGGAGGAACCCAGGGGGGACCCCCCCCGTTTCCCTCCCCTCGGTACCGGGCACCGGGGACACCCCCGGGGCCGCTGGGGGGGTGGTGGCGGTGCCCGGAGCTCCGAGGCGCAGCCGGCTTGGAATCGCGATCCCAAGTTTCCTGTTAACCCCTTTGGAGCCGGTGGGGGGTGGTCCTGGAGCTGCCACCTCGGGGGTCCCCTTTTGCTGCTGGTGGTGATCCCCCCCACCTTTTGCTCTTCCCATCCCGACTTTTCCCACCATCCATGGAAAAAAAAAAAAAAAACCACAAAAAACCACTTTTGTCGCCTCCAAAACGCGCTTTTTTTTTTAAAAAAAAAAGCCAAATTTACATCGCGGCGGCCACCCGGGTGGGCTTTGCTTTGGGGGTCAGCAGGAGGCAGCACCCCCTTTTCCCCCCAAGCTCCCGGGGGTTCCCCAGAGCTGTCCCAGAGCCCTGAGGGGGCAGAGGGAACAGATCCTCCCTCCCTTTCCCTCCCTCCCTCGGTGAGAAGCTGATTTTTTGGCCAGACTCCGGGCCCTACCTGTTCTGCCGGCGCTCAGCAGACGCCTGTCACCCGGCTCCTGCGCCTCTTTTGTTTTTCTAAGTAGCTTAGGAGGAGAAAACAGCAGTCCAAAAGGAGTGTCCCCCCCTCGTTAAGTGCCTGCCAGTTCAAACCCATAAACATCTGCTTATTAGAAGGTGTAATTTCCTTGGCTGCCCCGTGCTTTAAGCCCAGTTTTTATTTTTTTCTTTTTTTTTTTCTTTTTTTTTTTTTTTTTGCCCGGGATGCTTTTTTGGTAATGACCTTTATGCAAATAACCTGCTGCGCGTTTGAATTCAAATTCTGCCCGGCCCGGCTCTCCTGTTTAATTGAATTTATTTCTGGTTTTTGTTGTTTGTTTTGTTGTTGTTGTTGTCGTTTTTCCTCCTCCTCCTCCTCTCCCAGTACTACGAAATGTCGTACGGTTTGAATATCGAGATGCACAAACAGGTGAGTAATTCCGAGTGGGGGGTAATCGTGATATTGATTGATTTATTGATTGATTGATTGATTGATCGATCTCCTGTTGCCCTTTCCCTCTACCTGCGATAAAACCGGCCCTGATTGCCACTAAACTGGGGGAGATAAATGCTTCCAGGCAGGAATTGCAACTCCAGGTGGGATCCCCGTCTTCCATCGCCACCTGGGCGTTTGTTCCGTCGCTAAACCCGCCAGGAAATTTCCATTTTTTTTTTTTTTTTTTTTTTTAAGAGGGCAGAGCGTTGATGCAAAGAGAGGTGAGAACAGCCTCGCCTCGCCCCGTGCCTCTGTGGGAGGTTCAAAACCTGGAATTGCGCCTTCCCGAGGCTTGGGAAACACCCGAGAGAGAGAGAGAGAGAGAGAGAGGGGCTGTTTGTAAGGTCATCCTCCTCCTCCCGAGCGTGAGACCCGGCAGGGAATTATCTCCCCGGAGCTCACCGTGTGTGTGTGTATTGCTCAATGTCACCGGAGTTCTCTTTACATCTGGGAAATGAAGCAATGTTTGGGGCTGCTTGGGGTTTTGGGGTTTTTTTTCGGTCGTGTTTGTTTTTTTCCTATTTTTTTTCCTATTTTTTTTCCTATTTTTTTTCCTATTTTTTTTCCTATTTTTTTTCCTTTTTTTTTCCTTTTTTTTTCCTTTTTTTTTCCTTTTTTTTTCCTTTTTTTTTCCTTTTTTTTTCCCTTTTTTTTCCCCCCTTTTTTCCCCCCTTTTTTCCCCCCTTTTTTTCCCCCTTTTTTTCCCCCTTTTTTTCCCCCTTTTTTTCCCTTTTTTTCCCTTTTTTTCCCTTTTTTTCCCTTTTTTTCCCTTTTTTTCCCTTTTTTCCCTTTTTTCCCTTTTTTCCCTTTTTTCCCTTTTTTTCCCTTTTTTTCCCTTTTTTCCCTTTTTTTCCCCTTTTTTTTTCCTTTTTTTTCCTTTTTTTTTCCTTTTTTTTTCCTTTTTTTTTTCCTTTTTTTTTCCTTTTTTTTCCTTTTTTTTTCCTTTTTTTTCCCTTTTTTCCCTTTTTTCCTTTTTTTCCTTTTTTTTCTTTTCTTTTTTTTTCTATTTTTTCCTTTTTTCCTTTTTTCCCTTTTTTTTTTCCTTTTTTTCCTTTTTTTTCCTTTTTTTTGGTGTTTTTTTGGTGTTTTCTTGATGGTGGTGTTTTCTTATTTTTTTTTTTTTCTCCTCCCCTCCCTCCCACTCTCCTCTACCTCCTATAACTTGCCCGAAAGGAGAAAAAAAAAAAAAACAAACACAAATAAGAGAAGGGCCCAACAGAATGCGGTGTTGCTACCTTGATAAGATTATCGGTAAAGAGCCTCAAGGCTGCGGCGCATGACGGTAAAACTTAAAGGAATAAAGTTATTACCGAGATTAGACGCGATTATTTGTGCCGCTGCTGCTTACCGGTTTTTAGAAAAGGGTTCTCATTAAGAACTTAAAAGGGCGGATAGAACTTGACGATCGACTTTGGCCCGCTCCTCAAATCGGCCCCATTCAACTCCCGGGAGTGGTTTCGGGGCTTTTTCAGAGCATCGCCCTCCTCCCCGGGAGGCTGATGAGATGCAAAGCAGCGTCTCTGAGTGCGCCTCTCTCCTCCTCCTCCTTCCCCTGGCAGCCAAAATAATTCCTGCTTAGTCCTCACTTTTGTTTTTTTTTTTTTTAAATTTATATATAAATTTATCCTTCCCCGCCGATCAACCCCCTCATCCCGAGGCGGTGCTGGGTGGGGAGCGCCCCGAAATTTGGGGGAGGTGAGGAGGGGGGATGGGTTTGGTGTGGTTGGAGGGGCTGTGGGGTGACCCCCCCCAGCCCCGGGTCCCTCCTCTGCTCACCCCCGTCCTGCCTGCTTGGGGGGTGTGGGATGGGGCTGGGGTCACGCCTTGGGGTGCTGGGCTGATTCCCTTGCTGGGGTGACACCCTGGGAATTTGGATTGATTCCTGTGTTGGGTTGATTCCCTTGTTGGGATCACACCCTGGGAATTTGGGTTGATTCCCTTGGTGGGATCACACCTGGGGATGCTGGGCTGATTCCCTTGTTGGAGATCCTGGGATGACACCCTGGGAATTTGAGTTGATTCCCTTGCTGGGATGACACCCCGGGAATTTGGATTGATTCCCATGTTGGGTTGATTCCCTTGCTAGGAGATGCTGGGATGATACCCCAGGAATTTGGGTTGATTGCCTCGTTGGGATGACACCCTGGGAATTTGAGTTGATTCCCTTGGTGGGATCACACCTTGAGATGCTGGGCTGATTCCCTTATTGGGATGACACCCTGGGAATTTGAGTTGATTCCCATGTTGGGTTGATTCCCATGCTGGGATCACACCTGGGCATGCTGGGTTGATTCCCTTGTTGGAGATGCTGGGATCACACCCTGGGAATTTGGATTGATTCCCTTGCTGGGATGACACCCTGTGATGCTGGGCTGATTCCCTTGCTGGAGATGCTGGGATGGCACCCCAGGAGTTTGGGTTGGCTCCTTTATTGGGATGGCACTCTGGGAATTTGAGTTGATTCCTATGCTGGGCTGATTCCCTTGCTGGGATGACACCCCGGGAATTTTGAGTTCATTCCCTTGCTGGAGATGCTGGGATGGCACCCCAGGAGTTTGGGTTGGCTCCCTTCTTGGGATGACACCCTGGGAATTTGGCTTGTTTCCTATGTTGGGTTGATTCTCTTGCTGGGATCACACCCCAGGATGCTGGGCTGATTCCCTTGTTGGAGATCCTGGGATGACACCCCGGGAATTTGGGTTGATTCCCTTGTTGGGTTGATTCCCTTGCTGGGAGATGCTGGGATCACACCCTGGGAATTTGGGTTGATTCCCTTGTTGGGTTGATTCCCTTGCTGGGAGATGCTGGGATCACACCCCAGGATGCTGGGCTGATTCCTTTGCTGGGATGACACCCTGGGAATTTGAGTTGATTCCCTTGGTGGGATGACACCCTGTGATGCTGGGTTGATTTCCCTTGTTGGAGATCCTGGGATGACACCCTGGGGATTTGAGTTGATTCCTATGTTGGGCTGATTCTCTTGCTGGGAGATGCTGGGATCACACCCTGGGAATTTGGATTGATTCCCTTGTTGGGATGACACCCTGGGAATTTGAGTTGATTCCCTTGTTGGGAAATGCTGGGATCACACCCCAGGAATTTGGGGGTTGGTTCCCTTGCTGGGATGACACCCTGTGATGCTGAGTTGATTCCCTTGCTGGAGATGCTGGGATGGCACCCCAGGAATTTGGGTTGATTCCCATGCTGGGATCACACCTGGAGATGCTGGGCTGATTCCCTTGTTGGAGATCCTGAGATGACACCCCGGGAATTTGGATTGATTCCCATGTTGTGTTGATTCTCTTGCTGGAGATGCTGGGATCACACTCTGGGAATTCAGGTTGATTCCCTTGTTGGGATCACACCACAGGAGTTTGAGTTGATTTCCTTATTGGGATCACACCCTGGGAATTTGGATTGATTCCCTTGCTGGGATCACCCCCGGGGAATTTGAGTTGATTCCCATGCTGGGTTGATTCTCTTGCTGGGAGATGCTGGGATCCCACCCCAGGAATTTGAGTTGATGTCTTTATTGGGATCCCACCCCGGGAATTCGAGTTGATTCCCTTGCTGGGATCACCCCCCGGGATCTGGGTCGATTCCCTTGCTGGGGGAGCCGCTGTTCCCAGCCTGTTTTTCCCGGGTGTTCTTCCCGGTGCCCACGGCTGCCCCCCGAGCTCTGGGGGAGCCTCGGGAGGCACCGAGGGGGCAGCCCCGTCCCTCCTCGCTGTGCCCTGGAGAGGGGATGGCTGAGGAGACTCAGCTGCTGCCCGCTGCTTTTCACTCCCTGTCCCTTCCCTGTCCCTTCCCGGTTCATCCCCTGTCCCCTTCCCGGTTCACTCCCTGTCCCTTCCCTGTCCCTTCCCCGTTCATTCCCTGTCCCTGCCCAATTCATCCCTTGTCCCTTTCCCTTGTCCCTTTCCCTTGTCCCTTTCCCTTGTCCCTTTCCCTTGTCCCTTTCCCTTGTCCCTTTCCCTTGTCCCTTTCCTGTCCATTTCCTCTCCCTTCCCGGTTCATCCCCTGCCCCTTCCTGGTTCATCCCCTCTCCCTTTCCTGTCCCCTTTCCCCTTTCCCGGTTCATCCCCTCTCCCTTCCCGGTTCATCCCCTGTCCCTTCCCTGTCCCCTCCCGGTTCATTCCCGGTTCACTCCCTGTCCCTCCCGGTGTTTTCCCGGTGCCAAAGCATCCCAAGCTTTGCCGGGGGAGCCGCTCCATGCTCCCAGCAGCAGCAGCAGCAGCAGCAGGATCAGGATCATCCCGAGCCCTGCCCGGACCCTTCCCGCTGACATCTGCCGCCTGCCCGGCAGCTCGGGGGGGAGAGAGGAGCCGGAGCTGTCTCCTCCTTTAATTGACAGCAGCGCCGAGCCGAACAAAGCAGCGCCTTCCAGGCCGGAACGGGGGGGGGGGGCGAGAGAGAGGGAGAGCGGGGGAGAGCCGGACCGCGGCGGGGTTGAAGCTTTTATTTTTTTTTTTTAAATCTTTTTTAAATTTTTTTAGATTTTTTTTAAAAAATTTTTTAAATTTTTAAAAATTTTTTAAATTTTTTTAATTTTTTTTGTGTTTTTTTTCTTTTTCTTATTATTATTTATTATTTTATTACTATTTATTAATTTATTATTATTTGTTATTCTTGTCATTTTTTATTATTATTTATTTTTCTTTATTATTTGTTATTTTTGTTATTTTTCATTATTATTTATTTTATTATTATTTACTATTTCTGTTAATTTATTATTATTTTATTATTATTTATTATATTTTATGATTATTTATTGTATTTTATTAGATATCATTATTTTTATATTATTATTTTTTAAAAGGGGCTGGTTTATCCTCAGAAGTTATTTTTATACCTTTTTACAATGTGCCCACCTAAGAGGTGGGATTTTTGGACCCATTGGTCACACCAAGGGTCAACAAGCCAAGTTCCTCCTTAGGAGAGGGAAAAAGTGGAAAAACAAGAGAGTTTACAGAGAGTGACTTCGTTTACTATCTCAAATCTCTGGAAAGCTTTTTTGGGGTTTTTTGGCTTTTTTTGGGTTTTTTTGGGTTTTTTGTGGTTTTTGTTGGGGTTTTTTTTTGTATTGGTTTTTTGTTTGTTTTTTTTTTTTTTGTTTGGTTTTTTTTTTGTGGGTTTTTTTGGGGGTTTTTTTGTGTTTTTTTTTGTTTGTTTTTTTTTTTGTTTGTTTGTTTTTTGTTTTTGTTTTTCTGTTTGGTTTTGGTTTGGATTTTTTCGGGGTTTTTTGTGTGGTTTTTTTGTGTTTTTTTTTTGTTTGGTTTTTTTTGGGTTGTTTTTTTTGTTTTGTTTTTGTTTGGTTGGTAGGTTTTTTGTTTGGGTTTTTTGGGGTTTTTTGTGGTTTTTTTTGTGGGTTTTTTTTGGGGTTTTTTTTGGTTTTTTTGGAGTTATTTTGTTTTGTTTGTTTGTTTGGTTTTGTTTGGGTTTTTGGTGGGGTTTTTTGTGGTTTTTTTTTCTTTTTTTTCTCTTTTTCCCCCCCTTTTTTCTCCTTCAGGGGCACACACCATCCCCATCCCCATCCCCACCCTCAAACCACCCCTCTAATCCCTCCTCCCTCCTTACCCCCATCTCCCCCAGTGCTCAGGCTTGTCCCCTCCTGAACAAACAAAGTTTTATTTCTCTCTCATCTGCCCCGTTTTCAGCGCCTGCCTCGTGTTTATCCCGCACACAACCCAGCCCTTGAATTATTCATGGCGGGTGTCCTGCCCTCCAGACTTGACTGCTTGTGTGATTACATCTGCTCCAGACAAACATTGATGGATACTTCATCTTTTTTTTCTTTTTTTTTTTTTTATTTAAGAGGAAAAAAAAAAAGAAAAAAAGGGAAAGGAGGGGGGAGGTGGAATTGTCTGGCTGCGGGTTTATATAACAGATTATCTCCTCCACGCTGAATATTAAGTTGGGTGCATGTGTTGGCTTGGGGTTGTGGGGTGGGGTTTTGTTGGTTTTTGGGGTTTTTTTGGGGTTTTTTTAGGGGGGTTTATTTTGGGTTTTTTGGGGTTTTTTTGTTGTTGTTGGTGGGAGGTTTTTTGGGGGTTTTTTGGGGTTTTTTTGGGGGTTTTTTTGGGGTTTTTTTGGGGGTTCTTTGGGGGTTTTTTGGGTTTTTTGGGGGGTTTTTTGGGTTTTTTTTTTGGTGGTTTTTTTGGGGGTTTTTTGGTTTTTTTTTGGTTTTTTTTGTTGTTGGTGGTGGGCTTTTTTTGGGTTTTTTGGGGGTTTTTTGGGGGTTTTTTTGGGTTTTTTTGTTGTTGGTTGTGGGGTTTTTTGGGGTTTTTTTTGGGGTTTTTTGGGGGTTTTTTGGGGTTTTTTTTTGAGGTTTTTTTGTTGGTGGTGGTGGGTTTTTTTTGTTTTTTGGGGTTTTTTGGGTTTTTTTGGGTTTTTTTGGTTTTTTTTGTTGTTGGTGGTGGGGTTTTTTGTGTGTGTCTTTCCCCCTTTCTCCCCCCTTTTCTTCTCGTTTTTTGTTTCTCGTTAGGGGAAAAAAAAAAAAAAAAGAAAAGGAGTTTCATAAACAGCTCCATATGCAAGGAAATATTTAGGAAGTGATTCCCCAGCTCCTTACATCAGTTTTCCTGCTGAGCTCAAACTCCTTCCCCCGGGCTCAGCTTTTCCTAAACCCGACTCCAATCGGGAGTTTTCTTTTGAAAACCCGGCAAAAAAATATTTTTTTTTTAATTTTTTGTTTTTGTTTTTGTTTGGGTTAATTGATTTTTCCAAAAGCTTCCCCGCACCCCCCGTGGGCCTTGCATTGTTTCTGTGCAGATCTCCGTGGATAATCGCTGAGGGCAAGAACCATCCCAAAAGGAAAACTCTTTTTTTTCCCTACCATTCCAAAAGAAAAACTCATTTTTTCTTCCACCATCCCAAAAGGAAAACTCTTTTTTTTTTCTACCATTCCAAAAGGAAAACTCTTTTTTTTTTTTTCTACCATTCCAAAAGGAAAACTCTTTTTCCCCTACCATTCAAAAAGAAAAACTAATTTTTTTCCTACCATTCCAAAAGGAAAACTCATTTTTTTTTCCTACCATCCCAAAAGGAAAACTCGTTTTTTTTTTACCATTCCAAAAGGAAAACTCTTTTTTTTCTTACCATTCCAAAAGAAAAACTCATTTTTTTTCTACCATTCCAAAAGGAAAACTCCTTTTTTTTTTTTTTTTTTTTTTTTTTTTTTTGCCTGTGGGGGAAAACGGGACAGACACCTCGGAGGCGACAGAACCTTTGATTTTTTTTTTAATTTTTATTTTTATTTTTATTTTTATTTTTATTTTTATTTTTATTTTTATTTTTATTTTTATTTTTATTTTTATTTTTATTTTTTTTTTATTTTTTTCTTCTTGTCATGGCTCCACCAAGAAACCCTTCTTCTTTTCCCACCCTGACAACCTGAAAAACAAACCTTTAAAGCTCCCAGGGAAGAAGGGAGAGGCAGCTTTTCCCTGCCTGCCTTTCTCTAGAATATTCCAGGGGAACACCAAATCCCTTTCTGCCGCCCTCTTTAGCCAGGAGTGAGCGCCAGGTAATAATTTGCTAAATACTTCAGGAGCCGGCTGATTTTTGCCAGAGAGAGGTGGGGAGAAAAAAAGCAGAATTCCCCCGAATTATTATATTAATTATTATTATAAATATCAATTATTATTATAATTATTAATTATTAGTATAAATATTAATTATTATAAATATTATTATAAACATTAACTATTATAATAAAATTATAATGTTATTATAATATTATGTAATATGTTTTTATATATAATATATATTACATTGTATATATTGCATTTATTACATTATATACATTATATACAGTATATACAGTATATATATTATATATTATATACATTACATGTTATATATATTATATATAAAAATATATTTTATTTTTTATATGTATTATATGCATTATTTACTATATATTATTTATATTATATATATTATACATATAAAATACATATTTTATATGTATTATATATATTATGTAGTATATGTTATATAGATTATATATATTATATATATTATACATATTATATATTATAATATATGATATAATATACATATAATATATTTTACATATCATACAATATTCTTATAAAAACCCAAATTATTATTTTTTTGGGGTGGGTGAAGATGAGGCCGAGCTGATTTTTTCGGGAGATGCTCCTGACCAACCTCCCCCCCCCTCCCTTACCTGCGCTAATCCCCTAACGAGGGCTGGCTGGTGTCCTTCCCCCGCCCCCAATTTAATTCCCATCAGCGCCGGGCTCTCTCCTCTCTCTCTCCTCTCTCTCTCTCTCTCCACTTTGCTCATAACGAGAGCAGCCACAAATAGCTTTCAACACGGCCATTGACAGCCCGGCTCGCTGAGAGCCCTCGAGAGCGCGGCAGACAGCTGCAAGTGCCCCTAATTGTGCTGCCCCCGGTGAGAACCGCGCCGCGCCGCGCAGCGAGCTCGCTCCAGGGGCTGGTTTGCATCTGCTGAGAGAGAGAGAAACCAGCTCCCGGGCTTCGGTGAATGCTGCTGGTGCTGCGCGCCGCGTGTGGTTTAGGGTTTACTCCTCCTCCTCCTCCTCTTCCTCCTGGTCCAGGGAGAGGAGTTAGGCGGGGAGCTGGAAGGTCCCAGGGTGGATGGAGCTGTGCTCTGGAGAGGAGGAGGATGAAGAAGTTGGGGCTTTGAGAGTGGGGATGCTTTACACCTTGTGTGATTTACTCCTCTTCCTCATTCTCCTCCTCCTCCTCTTCCTCCTCCTCCTCCTGGCCTGGGGAGGAAGGTTTTGGAGAGGAGAGGGGGATCTGGAGGGATGCAGTGCCTTTGGGAGGAGAGGGCTGTACTCTGGAGAGGAGGAGGATGAAGATGATGAAGTTGGGGCCTTGAGAGTGGGGGGTGTTTCATGCCTTGTGTGATTTACTCCTCTTCCTCCTTCTCCTCCTCTTCCTCCTGGTCCAGGGAGAGGAAGGGTTTGGAGAGTTAGGGGGGGAGCTGGAAGGTCCCAGGGTCCAGGGTGCTCTGGAGAGGAGGAGGATGAAGATGAAGAAGTTGTGGCTTTGAGAGTGGGGGGACGTCATGCCTTGTGTGATTTACTCCTCCTCCTTCTTCTCCTCCTCCGCCTGGTCCAGGGAGAGGAGTTAGGCGGGGATCTGGAAGGTCCCAGGGTGGAGGGAGCTGTGCTCTGGAGAGGAGGAGGATGAAGAAGTCGTAGCTTTGAGAGTGGGGATGCTTTACACCTTGTGTGATTTACTCCTCTTCCTCCTCCTCCTCCTCCTCCGCCTGGTACGGGGAGAGGAGTTAGGGGGGGAGCTGGAAGGTCCCAGGGTGGATGGAGCTGTGCTCTGAGGAGGAGGAGGATGATGATGAAGTTGTGGCTTTGAGAGTGGGGGGACCTCATGCCTTGTGTGATTTACTCCTCTTCCTCCTCCTGGTCTGGGGAGAGGAGGGTTTTGGAGAGGAGAGGGGGAGCTGGAAGAGTGCAGAACATTTGGGAAGGTCCCAGTGTGGAGGGAGCTGTGCTCTGAGGAGGAGGAGGATGAAGATGAAGAAGTTGTGGCTTTGAGAATGGAGGTGCTTCACACCTTGTGTGATTTACTCCTCTTCCTCCTCCTGGCCTGAGGAGAGGGGGATCTGGAAGGTGCAGAGCCTTTGGGAAGATCCCGGCAGGATGTGTGTGTGTGTGGAGGGAGCTGTGCTCTGGAGAGGAGGAGGATGAAGATGAAGAAGTTGTGGCTTTGAGAGTGGGAGCTGTGGGGTGGCGCCGTGTCCCTGCAGCCCCGTTTCCAGGGGTTTTTGGGGTGCTGGCTTGGGGTGTTCTCCAGCAGGATTTGAGGGTGTAGGAATGGCTGGTTTGGGGTGTTCTCCAGGAGGGTTTGATGGTGTAGATGTGGCTGGTTTGGGGTGTTCTCTGCAGGTTTGGTGTTGCTGTTTGGGGATTTCTTGGTGTGTCCCGTGCAGGTTTTTTTTGGGCTGTCCTGTGCAGGTTTGGTGTTGCTGTTTGAGGTGTTTTTGGGGCTGTCCTGTGCAGGTTCGGTGTTGCTGTTTGAGGTTTTTTTGGGGTATGCTGTGCAGGGTATTTTTGGGGTGTCCTGTGCAGGGTGTTTTGGAGTGTTCTCTGCAAGTTTGGTGTTGCTGTTTGAGGTATTTTTGGAGTGTCCTGTACAGGGTATTTTTGGGGTGTCCTGTGCAGGTTTGGTGTTGCTGTTTGGGGATTTCTTGGTGTGTCCCGTGCAGGTTTTTTTGGGGCTGTCCTGTGCAGGTTTGGTGTTGCTGTTTGGGGTTTTTTTGGGCTGTCCCGTACAGGGTATTTTTGGGGTGTCCCGTGCATCCTGGGACATCCCTGCACCCCCGTTTCCCTCACAAACACCCAGAGCTGGGCCAGTTTGGCAGGACAGGGAGCCAGGCTGTCCCCACCCCACCTCAGCTCCATCCTGGAGCTCTGCCCAGGCCCAGCCCCGAGCCTGCTCCTCCTCTCCCGTGCTTTCTCCATCATCCCAGGGTTTTATTTTCCATCCCCTCTGCCCCGTCCAGGTGTGGAGCTGAGGGGAGCAGAGCCCAGCCCGGCCCGTGCCAGCAGCAGCGTGTCCCCGTGTCCCCTGGGATGCTGCCGGTGGCTCTGGCCATTTTAAGAGCGAGGTGACAGCAGTTCCAAGCGCTCCCGGTGGTGATTTATCACCGGGGCAGATGTTTTCTCTGAAACCCCACCCCACCCAGGGGAGGTGCTGGGCAGGGAGCGGGGCTGGCTCCTGGCAGGGACACAGAGCTGAGAGTGGAGGGGATTAATTGGGATTTCAGCCTCTTGGCCCTGTTTTTTTAATGATCCCAAGCCTGGGATTGGCTCTGGGGGGCTCTGAGGGTCAGGGTGGGCTTGGTGGGGTGTCCGTGCAGGTGATCCCGGTGTTCCCGTGTGTCTCCTGGGATTCCTGGGTTTGGGGGTGGAAATGTGGCTGGTTTGGGGTGTTCTCCAGGAGGGTTTGGGGTGTTCTCCAGGGGGATTTGGGGGTGTAGGAATGGCTGGTTTGGGGTGTTCTCCAGGAGGGTTTGGGGTGTTCTCCAGGGGGATTTGGGGGTGGAAATGTGGTTGGTTTGGGGTGTTCTCCAGGAGATTTGAGGGTGTAGCTGTGGCTGGTTTGGGGTGTTCTCCAGCAGGATTTGAGGGTGTAGGAATGGTTGGTTTGGGATGTTCTCCAGGAGGGTTTGGGGCTGGAAATGTGGCTGGTTTAGGGTGTAGGAATGGCTGGTTTGGGGAGTTCTCCAGGAGGATTTGGGGGTGTAGGAATGGCTGGTTTGGGGTGTTCTCCAGCAGGGTTTGAGGGTGTAGGAATGGCTGGTTTGGGGTGTTCTCCAGGGGGATTTGGGGGTGGAAATGTGGCTGGTTTGGGGTGTTCTCCAGGAGGGTTTGGGGGTGTAGGAATGGCTGGTTTGGGGTGTTCTCCAGGGGGATTTGGGGTGTTCTCCAGCAGGATTTGGGGGTGTAGGAATGGCTGGTTTAGGGTGTTCTCCAGGGGGATTTGGGGGTGTAGGAATGGCTGGTTTGGGGTGTTCTCCAGGGGGATTTGAGGGTGTAGGAATGGCTGGAATCCCTTTCCCTCCCTGGCAATGTTTGATGTGGGGACAACCCGGAGTCCGGCGTGCCAGGGAGTGGCGGGGGGGGATAAAAAGGGAGAGTGAGCAAATATTTAAAGACTGTTGAGTCTGGTGTCCACAGGAAACCTCAGGGCTGTCAACATCATATTGGGGACATCCAGCATCTCCTCTGTGTGGATCCCACGTGGGAAAAAGCCTCCTCCCGTGTGGAACGGGGAATTTTTGTCTGGGCAGGAGTTTTTTGCTGGGCAGGAGTTTTTTGCTGGGATGGAGTTTTTTGCTGGGATGGAGTTTTACTGGGAAGGAGTTTTTTGCTGGGATGGAGTTTTACTGGGAAGTTTTTGGGTGGGCAGGAGTTTTTTGGGTGGGCAGGAGTTTTTTGGGTGGGCAGGAGTTTTTTGGGTGGGCAGGAGTTTTTTGCTGGGCAGGAGTTTTTTGCTGGGAAGGAGTTTTACTGGGAAGTTTTTTGCTGGGATGGAGTTTTTTTGCTGGGATGGAGTTTTTTGCTGGGATGGAGTTTTTTGCTGGGATGGAGTTTTACTGGGAAGTTTTTTGCTGGGATGGAGTTTTACTGGGCAGGAGTTTTTTGCTGGGAGGGAGTTTTGCTGGGAAGTTTTTTGCTGGGATGGAATTTTGCGGGGCAGGAGTTTTGTTGGGATGAAGTTTTTTACTGGGAAGGAGTTTTGCTGGGCAGGAGTTTTTTGCTGGGATGGGGTTTTACTGGGAAGTTTTTTGCTGGGATGGAGTTTTTTTGCTGGGCAGGAGCTTTTTTGCTGGGAAGTTTCGGTTTTAGGGCTGGAAGCATCACGTGTGCTGTTGGTCAGGGCTGTCCAGGAGAGGAAAACCCAGCTCCTTCCCTTCCTGGGCTGGGTGCTGTGATCACCCCGGGGTGCAGCCCAGGGAAAAGCTGCTGCATGGATCAGATCCGAGCTGGGAGCTGCCAGGGCAGAGCTCCCCGAGCTCGCTGCATCCCCAGCCCCATGGCTGGAGCTGGAGGGATAAATCTTTAATGGAGCTGCAGCTAAATATAATCTGATCAAAGAGCTCCAGTGCCAAAAAAGCCTGGAAGGAAGGGAAGGGAAGGAAGGAGATTTTCCTGTGGCTGGGCACGGCACCGGGCTTGGATCAGCACCTCTGGAGCTTCCAGCCTGGTCCTGAGGGAGCTGCTGGGTGCTGAAATTTAGGGTCTGTCGCTGTTGGACACGAAAGAAAGACATGTTCAGAAGGCTGATGTTCCCAAAAAGGGGCTGGTTTATTCTCAGAAGTTATTTTTATCCTTTTTTACAATGTGCCCACCTAAGAGGTGGGATCCTTTGGACCATTGGTCACACCAAGGGTCAACAAGCAAAGCCCCTCCTTGGGAGAGAAATGTGAGAAACAAGAGAGTTTAGAAAACATGATCCTTGTTTAGCAGTTTAGGTCCCTGGGAAAGAACTTGAGCAAACCCAAAGGTGACAGGCAGTGACTACAGGGGTGACCAGAGCCAGGTGTCCCTGCAGTGACAACGGCTTCCCACTGCCAGGGCAGGGATGGGCAGGATCCCTTCGTGATTTCAGAAGGCTGATGCTCCCAAAAAAGGTGCTGGTTTATTCTCAGAAGTTATTTTTATCCCTTTTTACAATGTGCCCACCTAAGAGGTGGGATCCTTTGGACCATTGGTCACACCAAGGGTCAACAAAAGTCCCTCCTTGGGAGAGAAATGTGAGAAACAAGAGAGTTTACAGAGTGTGACCTTGTTTAGCAGTTTTCATCCCTGGGAAAGAACTTGAGAAAACCCAAATTTTCTCCTTTGGGAAAGGAAGGTAGAAAAATGCGATGGTTTACAATAATCTGCTCTTGTTTACCACGAGATTCTTTGGGAAAAAGGGAATTTCAGAAAACCCAAAGGTGACAGGCAGTGACTCCATGAGCCCACCTAAGAGGTGGGATCCTTTGGACCATTGGTCACACCAAGGGTCAACAAGCAAAGCCCCTCCTTAGGAGAGGGAAAAGTGAAAAACAAGAGAGTTTAGAAAACATGATCCTTGTTTAGCAGTTTTCATCCCTGGGAAAGAACTCCAGAAAACCCAAACAGGACAGGCAGTGACTGGAGGGGTGACCACAGCCAGGTGTCCCTGCAGTGACACGGGGAACCAACAGCTTCCCCCTGCCAGGGCAGGGCTGGGCAGGAACCCTTCCCTGGGACACCTGGTGTCTCCTCATTCCTGGAAATGCCAAAACCAGCTTGGAGCAACCTGGCCTCCCGGAAGGTGCAGGGGGGGGAGTGGGGCTGGATCAGCTTTGGAATCCTTTCCAGCTCTGTCCCCCCTCCTGCCCGCCGTGCTCCCGGTGGCCGTGCCCGGCCTCCCCGTGGTCACTGCCGGCCGTCCCTGCCTTGGCACGCCTGGCCAGCACGTTCCCTGCCTGTGGAATTGCTAAGAAAAGCAGCAGGTGTAACCCAATCACCGGGCGAGGGACGTGGCTGTGGCACCCTTGGGTGGGGGGGGGGGACCCCTGGGAGCAGCACCCGGGCAATCTGGAGCGGGATTGTCCCGGTGTCCCCAGGCTCGGGGGGCTCCTGAGCGGGGTTGTCCCGGTGTCCCCAGGCTCGGGGGGCTCCTGAGCGGGGTTGTCCCGGTGTCCCCAGGCTCGGGGGGCTCCTGAGCGGGGTTGTCCCGGTGTCCCCAGGCTCGGGGGGCTCCTGAGCGGGGTTGTCCCGGTGTCCCCAGGCTCGGGGGGCTCCTGAGCGGGGTTGTCCCGGTGTCCCCAGGCTCGGGGGGCTCCTGAGCGGGGCTGTCCCGGTGTCCCCAGGCTCGGGGGGCTCCTGAGCGGGATTGTCCCGGTGTCCTGAGTCCTGAGCGGGGTTGTCCCGGTGTCCCCAGGCTCGGGGTGACGCTGGCAGGGTTGGGTTGTGCTGGCTGGGTTGTTCCTGTGGTGGGGGTAGCGTGTCCTCCAGTTTGGGATATTTTGGGGATCTTCCTTTGGGGTTGGCTGGGCTTAAAGGGAGGGAGGGAGGGAGGGGATTTTGGGAAGGGACAGAGAGGGAACAAAGGGGATTTCGGGAAGGAGCAAGGGATATGGGGAAGGGACAGGGATTTTGGGAAGGGACAGGGATTTTAGGAAGAGACAGAGGGAACAGAGGGAATATTGGGAAAGGGACGGGAAGTGGGATAAGGATTTTGGGAAGGGACAGGGAGGGGATTTCAGGAAGGAGCAGTGGATGCAGAGGAGGGGATATTGGGAAGGGACAGGGATTTGGGGAAGGGACAGGGATTTGGGGAAGGGACAGGGATTTTGGGAAGGGCCAGAGCCGCTGTGGGGCCTTTCCGAGGGGCTGAGCCGTGGCAGCAGGAGGGTGCAGCCTGGGGGGGGTGGCTCTGGGGTGGGTGCTGTGTGGGGTGGGTGCTGTGTGGGGTGGGTGCTCTGTGGGGCAGGGGTGGGTGCTGTGTGGGATGGGTGCTGTGTGGGATGGGTGCTCTGTGGGGTGGGTGCTCTGTGGGGTGGATGCTGTGTGGGGTGGGTGCTGTGTGGGGCAGGGGTGGCTGTGGGGTGGGTGCTCTGTGGGGCTGGGGTGGGTGCTGTGCGGGGTGGGTGCTGTGCGGGGTGGGTGCTGTGTGGGGTGGGTGCTGTGTGGGGCACGGGTGGGTGCTCTGTGGTGCAGGGGTGGCTCTGGGGTGGGTGCTCTGTGGGGTGGGTGCTCTGTGGGGCAGGGGTGGCTCTGGGGTGGGTGCTCTGTGGGGCAGGGGTGGGTGCTCTGTGGGGTGCGTGCTCTCTGGGGTGGCTGTGTCTGTCCCGGGAAGGGGCTCGGTGCCAGCGGGCGGCCGCAGCTCTGGGGTTAATCACTGGGGTTAATCACTGGGGTTAATCACCGCTGTTATCGATAACGAGCTGCCGGGGCAGGAATCCCGGCCCCTTTGATTCCCTGCCAGCCCCGGCCCCGGCCATTGTTGTGGCTCCCAGCTGGAGCCTCGCTGGGCCCTGTTTGCCTTGGAGCGGGGCTGTGGTCACAGCTGCGATTAACCCCTGCCAGCCGGGACACGGCCACCTGGCCTGCCAGGGGTGTCCCTGCAGTGGGACACAGCCATCCCATCCCCTGGGAAACATCCCTGGAGTGGGACATGGCCACCTTGTCCTGCCAGGATGTCCCTGCAGGGGGACACGGCCACCCTGTCTTGCCAGGGGTGTCCCTGCAGGGGGACATCCCTTGGGAACATCCCTGCAGTGGGACATGGCCATCCCATCCCTCAGGGAATGTCCCTGCAGTGGGACAGGGCCCTCCTGTCCCTCCAGGAGTGTCCCTGCAGGGGGACACGGCCATCCCATCCCCTGGGAACATCCCTGCAGGGGGACACAGCCATCCCATCCCCTGGGAAACATCCCTGCAGGGGGACACAGCCATCCCATCCCCTGGGAAACATCCCTGGAGTGGGACACAGCTGTCCTGTCCTTCCAGGGGTGTCCCTGCAGGGGGACACGGCCATCCCATCCCTCAGGGAATGTCCCTGCAGTGGGACACGGCCATCCCATCCCCTGGGAACATCCCTGGAGTGGGACATGGCCATCCTGTCCTGCCAGGATGTCCCTGCAGGGGGACATGGCCATCCTGGCCTGCCAGGAGTGTCCCTGCAGGGGGACACGGCCATCCCACCAGGGGCATCCCTGGAGAGGGGACAGGGGTTTTGGGAAGGGACAAGGAGAGAATTTTGGGAAGGGACAGAGAGGGGACAGGGAGAGGATTTTGGAAAGGGACAGAGGGGACAGGGAGAGAATTTTGGGAAGGCACAGAGATGGGACAGGGAGGGGATTTTGGAAAGGGACAGAGAGAGTGGGACAGGGGTTTTTGGGAAGGGGCAGAGAGAGAATTTTGGGAAGGCACAGAGGGGACAAGGAGAGAACTTTGGGAAGGCACAGAGAGGGGCCAGGGAGGGGATTTTGGGAGGGGACAGAGATGGGACAGGGAGAGAATTTTGGGAAGGCACAGAGAGGGGACAGGAAGGGGATTTTGGGAGGGGACAGGAAAGGGATTTTGGGAGGGGATAGAGGGGCCAGGGAGAGAATTTTGGGAAGGGACAGGGAGGTGACACAGCCAGGAGTCCTGGTGCCTGGCTGACCGTGGCTCTCCCTGCTCCCCTTTCTCCAGACAGAGATTGCGAAGAGGCTGAACACCATCCTGGCCCAGATCATGCCTTTCCTGTCCCAAGAGGTGAGGACACGGGCCGGGGGGGCAGAGGTGTGAGATTTGGGATTGAAATCCTGCCTGGCTGCTGGGGACGCCTGGGGATGGGCCCTGCTGGGCTCTGGGGGGGCTGCCGGGGGCTGGGGGGTGTCCCTGGGCTGCTGCACCTGAAATAGGGGAGAACAAAATAGGGGAGAGCAAAATAGGGGGAAACACAAATGGGGGAAAACAAATGTAGGGGGAAACAAAAATAGGGAAAACACAAAAGTAGGGAAAACAAAAGTAGGGAAAACAAAATAGGGGAAACAAGAATAAGGGAAAAACACAAATAGGGGAGAACAAAATAGGGGAAAACAAATGTAGGGGGAAACACAAAAATAGGGGAAAACAAAAATAGGGGAAAACAAAATGGGGGAGAACAAGAATAGGGGAAAACACAAATAGGGAAAAACACAAAAGTAGGGGAAAACAAAGTGGGGGAAAACACAAATAGGGGGAAAAATGGGGGAGAACAAGAATAGGGGAGAACAAAATAGGAGAAAACAGAAATAGGGAAAAACACAAATAAGGGAAAACAAGATAGGGGAGAACACAAATAGGGGAGAACACAATAGGGGAAAACAAAAAAGGGGGAAACAAAAAGGGGGAAAACACAAATGTAGGGGGAAACACAAAAAGGGGAAAACAAAATAGGGAAAACAAAAATAAGGGAAAAACACAAATGGGGGAAAACAAAATAGGGAAAAACAAAAATAGGGGAAACAAGAATAAGGGAAAACAAAAGTAGGGGAAAACACAAATAGGGGAGAACAAAAATAGGGGAGAACACAAGTAGGAGAAAACAAAATAGGGGAGAAAAAAAGAGGGAAAAACAAAAATGGGGGAAAACAAAAATAGGGAAAAACACAAATGGGGGAAAACACAAATGGGGAAAAACAAAATAGGGAAAAACAAAATAGGGGAGAAACACAAATAGGGGAAAACAAAAACGGGGAAAACAAAAATAGGGGGAAACAAGAATAAGGGAAAACACAATAGGGCAAAATAAAAATAGGGGAGAACACAAATAGGGGAAAACAAGAATTGGGCAAAACAAAAAGGGGAAAACAAAATAGGGGGAAACAAAAACAGGGGAAAACGGGCAAAGCAGGGCCCCGAAGTGCCCTGGGGTGTGTCCTGGGGGCAGCTGGGCTGTGGCTGAGCCATCCCCCGTGTGTGTCCCCAGCACCAACAGCAGGTGGCCCAGGCTGTTGAGCGTGCCAAGCAGGTGACCATGACGGAGCTGAATGCCATCATCGGGGTACGTGGACTTCCCAATCTGCCTCTCACCGTGTGTATTCCCCTTTTATTCCTTTCATTGACCACGGCCAGAGGCAGCCCTGCCCTCAGGGGGGGCACGCGGGGCGGCTCCCGGGCCCCGGCGTGGCCAGAACCCCAAAAATGCCCCAATCCTACAGATCCTGGGTGTCCCAAAACTGCCCCAATCCTACAGATCCTGGTTGTCCCTAAAATGCCAAAACTGCCCCAATCCTACAGCTCCTGGTTGTTCCAAAAATGCCAAAAGTGCCCCAATCCTACAGCTCCTGGTTGTCCCAAAAATGCCAAAAGTGCCCCAATCCTACAGCTCCTGGTTGTTCCAAAAGTGCCCCAATCCTACAGCTCCTGGTTGTTCCAAAAATGCCAAAAGTGCCCCAATCCTACAGCTCCTGGTTGTTCCAAAAGTGCCCCAATCCTGCAGCTCCTGGCTGTTCCTAAAATGCCAAAACTGCCTCAATCCTACAGCTCCTGGCTGTCCTAAAATGCCAAAAGTGCCCCAATCCTACAGCTCCTGGTTGTCCCAAACTGTCCCAATCCTACAGCTCCTGGCTGTCCTAAAATGTCAAAAATGCCCCAGTCCTACAGCTCCTGGCTGTTCCAAAACTGCCCCAATCCTACAGCTCCTGGCTGTCCCCAAACCCCAAAACTGCCCCAATCCGGCACCCAGCAGGGCAGGGCTGGGAGCTGCAGGATCCCAAATGGATTTTCCCCAATCTGGGGGGTTTGGGGCGGGAGCTGCAGGATCCCAACTGGGATTTTCCCCAATCTCTGGGGGATTTAGGGCAGGGCTGGGAGCTGCAGGATCCCATTGGATTTTCCCCCAATCTGGGGGGTTTGGGGTGGGAGCTGCAGGATCCCAATTGGGATTTTCCCCAATCTCTGAGGGGTTTGGGGTGGGAGCTGCAGGATCCCAATTGGATTTTCCCCCAATTTGGGGGTTTGGGGTGGGAGCTGCAGGATCCCAATTGGATTTTCCCCCAGTTTGGGGGTTTGGGGTGGGAGCTGCAGGATCCCAAATGGATTTTCCCCCAGTTTGGGGGGTTTGGGGTGGGAGCTGCAGGATCCCAATTGGATTTTCCCTGATCTCTGGGGGTTTGGGGTGGGAGCTGCAGGATCCCAATTGGATTTTCCCCCAATCTGGGGGGTTTGGGGTGGGAGCTGCAGGATCCCAATTGGATTTTCCCCTAAATCTGGGGGGGTTTGGGGTGGGAGCTGCAGGATCCCAATTGGATTTTCCCCAATCTGGGGGGTTTGGGGTGGGAGCTGCAGGATCCCAATTGGATTTTCCCCAATCTGGGGGTTTGGGGTGGGAGCTGCAGGATCCCAATTGGGATTTTCCCCTAAATCTGGGGGGTTTGGGGTGGGAGCTGCAGGATCCCAATTGGATTTTCCCCCAATTTGGGGGATTTGGGGTGGGAGCTGCAGGATCCCAATTGGATTTTCCCCCAATTTGGGGGGTTTGGGGTGGGAGCTGCAGGATCCCAATTGGATTTTCCCCAATCTCTGAGGGGTTTGGGGTGGGAGCTGCAGGATCTCAATTGGATTTTCCCCCAATTTGGGGGGTTTGGGGTGGAGCTGCAGGATCCCAATTGGATTTTCCCCTAAATCTGGGGGATTTAGGGCAGGACTGGGAGCTGCAGGATCCCAATTGGATTTTCCCCAATCTCTGAGGGGTTTGGGGTGGGAGCTGCAGGATCCCATTGGATTTTCCCCAGTCTGGGGGGTTTGGGGTGGGAGCTGCAGGATCCCAATTGGATTTTCCCCCAATCTGGAGGGTTTGGGGTGGGAGCTGCAGGATCCCAATTGGGATTTTCCCCCAATCTGGGGGGTTTGGGGTGGGAGCTGCAGGATCCCAATTGGGATTTTCCCCCAGTCCCTGGGGGATTTAGGGCAGGGCTGGGAGCTGCAGGATCCCAATTGGACTTTCCCCTAAATCTGGGGGGATTGGCGTGGGAGCTGCAGGATCCCATTGGATTTTCCCCAATCTGGGAGGTTTGAGGTGGGAGCTGCAGGATCCCAATTGGATTTTCCCCCAATTTGGGGGGTTTGGGGTGGGAGCCCCCCTGCCCTGAGGCCGGGCTGTCTCTGTGGGGCTGTTCTGTGCTGGCTGTGCTCAGCTGCTGTTGCTGTTGCTGTTGTTTTTGGTGTTGTTGTTTTTGGTGTTGTTGTTGTTGTTGTTCCCATGCACTGACCCCTCTGCCCCCTCCCCTGCCACAGAGCCACGGGATCCCGGCTGGAAATTAATGATTTTAATTATTGCCTTAATTGCTGCTGCCGAGCCGGTCCTGCAGCAAGGCCTGGGATGTGGGGATGGATTCCCAATCCACACCTGGGGATTCCCAAATCCTCACCTGGGGATGGATTCCCAATGCACACCTGGGGATTCCCAATCCACACCTGGGGATGGATTCCTAAATCCTCATGTGGGGATGGATTTCCAATCCACACCTGGGGATGGATTCCCAGTGCACACCTGGAGATGGATTCCCAATCCTCACCTGGGGATGAATTCCCAGTCCACACCTGGAGATTCCCAATGCACACCTGGGGATGGATTCCCAGTCCACACCTGGAGATTCCCAATCCTCACCTGGGGATGGATTCCCAATCCTCACCTGGGGATGGATTCCCAATGCACACCTGGGGATTCCCAATCCTCACCTTGAGATTCCCAATCCTCACCTGGGGATTCCCTGGCCAGCCTCCCTCCCACACCTGGGGGCTGTCCCCGTGTCCCCACCCCGGGCTGGGTCTGGGGGGTCGGTGTCCCCCCCAGGTTTCCATGTCCCCCCCAGGCTCCCGTGCCCCGGGATTTTGGGGAGCTGCCAGCATGGCAGGGGGAGCCCAGCTGGTGTCGGGGTTCACCTGGAGCCCCCAGAGCAGCGTCCTGGGGGGGCTCAGGTGTGCAGGGGCTCGGCCACGCCCTGAGCCTGGAATGCTGCTCCCAGGCCTTGGGCTGGGTGGCTCACCTGTCCACGGGGACCTCTGTCCCTGTGCAGGGGGATTTGGGATTCCCAGAGAGCTTCGGTGCCTGTACAGGGGGATTTGGGGTTCCTAAAGAACCTTCATCCCTGTGTGGGGGGTTTTGGGGTTCCTAAAGAACCTCGGTGCCTGTGCCAGGGGGATTTGGGGTTCCTAAAGATCCTCAGTCTCTGTACAGGGGGATTTGGGGTTTCCTAAAGAACCTTCATCCCTGTGTGTGGGGATTTGGGGTTCCCAAAGAGCCTCAGCCCCTGTGCAGGGGGATTTGGGGTTCCTAAAGAACCTTTGTCCGTGTGTGTGTGGGGATTTGGGGTTCCCAGAGAGCCTCAGCCCTGTGCAGGGGGATTTGGGGTTCCCAGAGAACCTCAATGCCTGTGCAGTGGGATTTGGGGTTCTTAAAGAACCTCAGTCTCTGTACAGGGGGATTTGGGGTTCCTAAAGATCCTCAGTCCCTGTGCAGGGGGATTTGGGGTTCCTAAAGATCCTCAGTCCCTGTGCAGGGGGATTTGGGGTTCCTAAAGATCCTCAGCCCTGTGCAGGGGGATTTGGGGTTCCCAGAGATCCTCAGCCCCTATGCAGTGGGATTTGGAGTTCCTAAAGATCCTCAGCCCCTGTGCAGGGGGATTTGGGGTTCCCAGAGAGCCTCAGTCTCTGTACAGGGGGATTTGGGGTTCCCAGAGATCCTCAGCCCCTGTGCAGGGAGATTTGGGGTTCCCAGAGAGCCTCCCCGTGCCTGGAATGCTGCAGCAGTCCCCCCTGACCCGGTGGTGCTGTTCCCAGGGCTGGAATAAGGGCTGGCAGGGAAAGGGGCCTTTCCAGCAGGGGACACTCGGACGCGAACGGAAAATCCCACCGGAGCCGGGCTCTGTCCCCTCCTTCCCGAGGGATGTTCCACGGGATCCGGGCAGGAAGGATGGAAGGAGCACGGGGGATTCTCCAGCAGCAGCCCAGGGTGGGCTCCGACCTCCTGGGCTCATCCTCCTCTCCTGCCATGGGAATGACCTGCCCGGGACACGGGGATCACCTGCCTGGAGTACAGCTTTGGGATCTGGGCTGGCATCGGGACCACCACGGGAATCACCTGCCTGGGACAGGGCTGGATCCCTGCTTTGGGATCTCTCTGTGATCCTGCTTTGGGATCTGGGCTGGCACCAGGACCACCATGGGAATCACCTGCCTGGGACAGGGCTGGAGCTCCGTGACCCTGCTTTGGGATCTGGGCTGGCACGGGGACCACCACAGGAACAACACAGCTGGAGCTCTTCCATGCTTTGGGATCTGGGCTGACACCAGGACCACCACAGGAATGACCCATCTGGGACGTGGCTGGAGCTCTGTGACCTGGTTTTGGGATCTGGGCTGGCACCAGGACCACCATAGGAATGACCCATCTGGGACATGGCTGGAGCTCTGCAGCCCTGCTTTGGGATCTGGGCTGATCATGGGACCACCACAGGAACGACATGGCTGGAGCTCTTCCATGCTTTGGGATCTGGGCTGGCACCAGAAGCACCGTGGGAATCACCACAGGAATCACCTGCCTGGGACAGGGCTGGAGCTCTGTGACCTGGTTTTGGGATCTCTCTGCAGCCCTGCTTTGGGATTTGGGCTGACATGGGGACACAGGGATCACCTGCCTGGAATATGGCTTTGGGATCTGGGCTGGCACCGGGACCACCACAGGAACAACACGGCTGGGACACGGCTGGAGCTCTTCCGTGCTTTGGGATCTGGGCTGACGTGAGGACCGCTGCGGGAATCACCTGCCTGGGACAGGGCTGGAGCTCTGTGACCCTGCTTTGGGATCTGGGCTGGCACCGGAAGCACCATGGGAATCACTGTGGGAATCACCATGGGATTCATCCCCCTGGGACATGGCTGGAGCTCTTCCATGCTTTGGGATCTGGGCTGACATGGGGACACGGAGATCACCTGCCTTGGAATATGGCTTTGGGATCTGGGCTGGCACCAGGAGCACCATGGGAATCACTGTGGGAGTCACCTGCCTGGGACAGGGCTGGAGCTCTGCTGTGCTTTGGGATCTCTCTGCAGTCCTGCTTTGGGATCTGGGCTGACACCGGGAACACCACAGGAGTCACCTGCCTGGGGCGTGGCTGGAGCTCTGTGAGCCTGCTTTGGGATCTGGGCTGGCCCAGGAATCAGCTGCCTGGAACACAGCTGGATCCCTGCTTTGGGATCTCTCTGCAGCCCAGCTTTGGGATCTGGGCTGGCACCAGGACCACCACGGGAATCACCTGCCTGGAACAGGGCTGGAGCTCTGTGACCCAGTTTTGGGATCTCCCTGCAGCCCTGCTTTGGGATCTGGGCTGACATGGGGACACAGGAATCACCTGCCTGGAACACAGCTGGAGCTCTGTGACCCAGTTTTGGGATCTCTCTCCACAGCCCTGCTTTGGGATCTCTCTCCACAGCCCTGCTTTGGGATCTCCCTGCAGCCCTGCTTTGGGATCTCTCTCTACAGCCCTGCTTTGGGATCTGGGCTGACACCAGGACCAGTCTCTGGGACGTCCCCCGTGGGTTCTGCTCTCCCACTGCCAGAGGGGACAAAGCCAACAGCACCCGGAGGTGCTGCTCTGGGCCACCAGGGACGTTGTGTCCCGACCTTGAGGGGCAGTTCCTGGATGGATTTACCTGCTGGCAGCCTCAAGAGCCGGGGAGCAATCCCAGTTCTTTCCTTCTCTTTCCTTGGGGCTGTGCTGTCCCCCTGGGTTGGAATTCACATCCTGGGAGCTGGAATGCTGCTGCTCCACCAGTTCCACGGCCCCTGCTGGGGGTGGGAAGCTGCTGGGATCAGTTACAGCCTGCTGCGGACGTTTCTGGAAGCTGGGGATGAAACCTTGGATCCTGGTGAATCCCAGGGCCTGGGCACCCCTGGAGAGCTGCCAGGAGAGGGATGTGGGAAGGGCTGGAGGTGCTGGAGAACCCCCTGGGGTGATGCTCTGCTGCATCTGCCTCAGATGGGTGGAAATCCTGCGGAATTGGGATTGGGAAGAGCCAGGGATCTGCTCTGTTTGTTGTGGAGGATTGGTCCTGGCCCCGAGGAGCTGCTGAGGCACCCACCCCATGTCCTGCTCTGGAATGTCCATCCCGAGGCTGCCTCCCGTGTCCTGCTGGCAGCACCAAGCTCCTGCTTCCTCAGGGATTGGGGGATTTATGGATTTCCTGCAGCAGGGAGCCCCGCTGGGCCTCCTCCCTGTGGCTGCTGCTCCCGCCGGGATCTCGGAGCCGCTCCCGTGGATCTCCCGGGGCTGCGGCCTCTGCCTCCAGCTCCTGCCGGGAATCCTGCTCTGGGTGGGGATCCCCCTCTCCCTGAGGGTGTCCCCTGGTTCCAGGTGTCCCCCTATTCCAGGTGTCCCCCTCACTCAGGTGTCCCCCTATTCCAGGTCTCCCCTCATTCCAGGTGTGTCCCCCTGTTCCAGGTGTGCCCTCATTCCAGGTCTCTCCTCATTCCGAGTGTCCCCCTGTTCCAGGTGTCCCCCTGTTCCAGGTGTCCCCTGTTCCAGGTGTCCCCCTCACTCAGGTGTCACCCTCTTCCAGGTGTGCCCTGTTTGGGTGTCCCCTCACTCCAGGTGTCCCCTCATTCCAGGTGTCCTCCTATTCCAGGTATCCCCTCATTCCAGATGTTCCCCTCGTTCCAGGTGTGCCCTCATTCCAGGTCTCTCCTCATTCCAGGTGTCCCCCTCATTCCAGGTGTCCCCCTCACTCCAGGTGTCCCCTCACTCCAGGTGTCCCCTCACTCCAGGTGTCCCCTCATTCCAGGTGTGCCCTGTTCCAGGTCTCCCCTCACTCCAGGTGTCCCCCCATTCCAGGTGTCCCCCCATTCCAGGTGTCCCACTCACTCCAGGTGTCCCACTCACTCCAGGTGTCCCCTCACTCCAGATGTCCCCTCATTCCAGGTGTGCCCCGTTCCAGGTCTCCCCCCATTCCAGGTCTCCCCTCACTCCAGGTGTCCCCTCATTCCAGGTGTCCCCTGTTCCAGGTCTCCCCCAGTTCCAGGTCTCCCCTCACTCCAGGTGTCCCCCCATTCCAGGTGTCCCCTGTGTGGGTGTCCCCAGCCCGTGCTCCCCGCGGTGCTCAGCTGCCCAGATGTGCTTTGCTGCCGCTGCTGGAGGGGCCCTGGCTGCAGGCAGGAGGGTCCCAGGAGCTCCAGGACCCTCCTGGCTGCACCAGGCCTGCCCTGGGGGCTCTGGGAAGCAGCTCCTTGGGTTTTTCCAGCTGCTTTTTCCTGCAGGGGGGGTTTGTTTGGAGTAGGGAATTGTCTCTGCTGTTGCCTTCCTCTCCCCAGAGCTGCAGTTCAGCTTCTTCCAGCTGACCTGGAGCCAGCAGTGAGCCTCCCTGGCTGGATGGATCCATTCCCTAAAAACCCCTGGGAGCTGCTGGGGGGGGGCCCTCTGCCATCCCGGCTGGGCTGCAGCTCGGGGGGATGGGGGGGGTTCTGTCCCACCCCACGGTGGGAGTGGGGAATTCCCAGGATTTACCCCCTCCCTGCAGGATTTGCGGGATTTACCCTCTCCCTGCCAGGGATCCTTGCAGGATTTGCAGGATTTACTCCCTGCCAGGAATTCTTGCAGGATTTACCCACTGCCAGGGATCCTTGCAGGATTTACCCCCTCCCTGCCAGGGATCTCTGCAGGATTTGCAGGAATTACCCCCTCCCTGCAGGATTTGCAGGATTTACTCCCTGCCAGGGATTCCTGCAGGATTTATCCCTTTACTGCCAGGGATCCCTGCAGGATTTGCAGGATTTCCCCACTGCCAGTGATCCTTGCAGGATTTATCCCTTCCCTGCCAGGGATCCTTGCAGGATTTATCCCTTCCCTGCCAGGGATCCTTGCAGGATTTATCCCTTCCCTGCCAGGGATCCCTGCAGGATTTATCCCTTCCCTGCCAGGGATCCCTGCAGGATTTATCCCTTCCCTGCCAGGGATCCCTGCAGGATTTATCCCTTCCCTGCCAGGGATCCCTGCAGGATTTCCCCACTGCCAGGGATCCCTGCAGGATTCATCCCCTCCCTGCCAGGGATCCCTGCAGGATTTTCAGGATTTACCCCCTGCCAGGGCCACCTGCCGGTGTCAGGAGGGGTTGGGAGCAGCAGGATCCTGGGATGGGACCGGGAATTCCATCCTGTGGGATTTCCTTCTCCCTGGAAGCTGCTCCTGAGCAGAATTCCCTGTCCCGAGCTGGAATTGCCCCTCTCTGACTGCTTTAGCTGCTGCTGCCCCCAGCCAGGGAGCCTCTCAGCCTCCCGGCTGGGATTCCTGGCTGGGCTGGGCTGGGCTGGGGTTGGTTTTTATCTTCCTTTTGACTGCTGGAAAAGCCAAAGGAACCTCATCCACAGGGAGCAGCTGCCTGGGAGGTGCAGCATCCCCCAGGGGAGCCAGCCAGGCGTGCTCCTGCTCCTCTGACAGGGGCAGGGGGCTTCTCCTTCCAGGGGGGGCTTCTCCTTCCATGGAGGGCTTCTCCTTACAGGGAGAGCTGCTCCTTCCATGGAAGGTTTCTCCTAGGGAAGGCTTCTCCTTCCAGGGGGAACTTCTCCTTCCAGGGGGAGCTTCTCCTTCCAGGGGGGGCTTCTCCTTCCAGGGGGGGCTTCTCCTTCCAGGGGGGGCTTCTCCTTCCAGGGGGAGCTTCTCCTTCCAGGGGGAGCTTCTCCTTCCAGGGGGGGCTTCTCCTTCCAGGGAGAGCTTCTCCTTCCAGGAGGGGCTTCTCCTTCCAGGAGGGGCTTCTCCTTCCAGGAAGAGCTTCTCCTTCCAGGAAGAGCTTCTCCTTCCAGGGAGAACTTCTCCTGCCAGGGGTGGCTTCTCCTTCCAGGGAGAACTTCTCTTTCCAGGGAGAACTTCTCCTGCCAGGGAAGGCTTCTCCTTCCAGGGAGAACTTCTCTTTCCAGGAGGGGCTTCTCCTTCCAGGGGGGAGCTTCTCTTTCCATGGAAGGCTTCTCCTAGGGAGGGTTTCTCCTTCCAGGGAGGGTTTCTCCTTCCAGGGAGGGTTTCTCCTTCCAGGGAGGGTTTCTCCTTCCATGGAGAACTTCTCCTTCCAGGGAGAGCTTTTCCTTCCAGGAGGGGCTTCTCCTTCCATGGAAGGTTTCTCCTAGGGAAGGCTTCTCCTTCCAGGGGGGAGCTTCTCCTTCCATGGAATGTTTCTCCTAGGGAAGGCTTCTCCTTCCAGGGGGGAGCTTCTCCCTCCAGACACCCCCCGCAGCGGGGCTGGGCCCGTCCCTTGCCCTCGCTGCCTCACTGGCGCTCTCGTTGCAGCAGCAGCAGCTCCAGGCCCAGCACCTCTCCCACGCCGCCCACGGGCCCCCGGTGCAGCTGCCCCCGCACCCCTCGGGGCTGCAGCCGCCCGGCCTCCCGCCCGTCACCGGCACCAGCTCGGGGCTGCTGGCCCTCGGCGCCCTGGGCAGCCAGGCTCACCTGGCCGTCAAGGACGAGAAGAACCACCACGACCTGGACCACAGAGGTGAGAGAGAGAGAGGGGAGCCCTCGTGGTGGGGTGGTTTGGTTTGGTTTGGCTTGGTTTGGTGTGGTGTGGTTTGGTGTGGTCTGGTTTGGAAGGGAGGGAAAGGTTAAAAATGTTTAAAATGTGACACTACGTGTCCCCGAGGCGCTCTGAGCTGAGTTTGGGTGCTTCCCAGGGATACAGGGGCAGCCACGGTGGTGTGGTGTGGTTTGGTTTGGTTTGGTGTGGTTTGGCTTGGTTTGGTTTGGGAGGGAGGGAAAGGTTAAAAACGTGATGCCGTGCGCTGCCCCCAGGGCGCTTCCCAGGGATCCAGGGGCAGCCACGGTGGTGTGGTGTGGTTTGATTTGGTTTAGTTTGGTTTGGTTTGGTTTGGGAGGGAAAGGTTAAAAACGCGATGCCGTGCGCTGTCCCCAGAGCGCTTCCAAGGGATCCAGGGGCAGCCACGGTGGTGTGGTGTGGTTTGGTTTGGTGTGGTTTGGTTTGGTGTGGTTTGGTTTGGTTTGGAAGGGAGGGAAAGGTTAAAAATGTGACCCTACGTGTCCCCAGAGCACTCTGAGCTGGGTTTGAGTGCTTCCCAGGGATCCAGGGGCAGCCACGGTGGTGTGGTGTGGTTTGACTTGGTGTGGTGTGGCTTGGCATGGTTTGGTTTGGTGTGGTGTGGTGTGGTGTGGTTTGGTTTGGTGTGGTGTGGCTCAGCATGGTTTGGTTTGGTTTGCTTTGGGAGAGCTTCTCCTTCCAGGCGGGGCTACAAAGGAGTGGCTGAGCCACCCCTGAGCCACCTCTGGGCTGTGGAGCTCTGCACCCAGGGATGGACAGACAGACAGACAGACAGACGGACACCTGGGGCTCAGGGCATTTCCAGCCAGAGTTTGGCCAGATCACTCACCTGGACCAAAAAAGGGGCAGCAGGAATGGGATGGGAGAGGTTGGACAGAGGGAGATCCTGAGGCTGGAAAGAGCCCAGGCAGGGCTGGGGTTCAGGGGGTTGAGCTGAGAGCCTGAGGAGGAGGTTTTGGGTTTATTTTGCTGGTTTTTAAGCCTTGTCCTAACGTGCTTTCTTCTCCTGCCTCTGCTCCTGGCTGTGCCCTGCCCTCGGTGCCTCCTGAAGAGCGAGACTCGAGCGCAGTAAGTGCCCTTCCTTCCTTCTGCTCCCGCTTTTTTCTGCTCCCTGCAATTTCACTGATCCCTTAAAAAAAACAACAAAAAAAAAAACCCCACCCTGGTGGCTGCAGGGCTCTTTTGAAATAACAAACCAGGCAATAAAACCCCTGGTCCTGCCTGGAAAGAAAGGAGCTGTGCTGGGATGAGCAGGAGTCGCCTTCCCCGTGGTTGGTGGGGGTTTGGGAATTTGGTTTAAATCCCTTTGCTGGCGGGCAAATTTTGGTGGGGGTTTGGGGATTTGGTTTAAATCCCTTTGCTGGTGTGCAAATTTTGGTGGGGGTTTGGGAATTTGGTTTAAATCCCTTTGCTGGCGGGAAAATTTTGGATTTTGGTGGGGGTTTGGGGATTTGGTTTAAATCCCTTTGCTGGCGTCAGGAAATTCCGTGGTTTTGGCTGGAATGAGCCTGGCCAGACCCCGGAGCTGGCAGTGGTTGTGGGGGAGCTGCTTCCTTCCTTCCTGGTGGCTGCCCCCTGACCTGGGATGGGGTTGGGTCTGAATCCCCGGGAAGCAGCACTTGGAAGCTCGAGCAGCTCCTAAGCAGGGAAATCCCGGGAATTTTTGGGGGGCTCTGACACCTTAGAGGCTGCCCTTGGGATGGATTCCCTGGGAGCAGGGATGGATTCCCTGGAGCAGGGATGGAGAGGACACAGAGGATGAGCAGGAGCCAGGTGGGAGCTGCCATTCCATTGGGATGGATTCCCTGGGAGCAGGGATGGATTCCCTGGAGCAGGGATGGATTCTCTGGGAGCAGGGATGGATTCCCTGGAGCAGGGATGGAGAGGACACAGTGGATGAGCAGGAGCCAGGTGAGGGCTGCCATTCCCTTGGGATGGATTCTGTTGGGAGCAGGGATGGATTCCCTGGAGCAGGGATGGAGAGGACACGGAGGGAGGGCAGGAACCAGGTGAGGGCTGCCATTCCCTTGGGATGAATTCCCTGGAGCAGGGATGGAGAGGACACAGGATGAGCAGGAGCCAGGTGGAGCTGCCATTCCCTTGGAATGGATTCCCTGTGGGAGCAGGGATGGATTCCCTGTGGGAGCAGGGATGGATTCCCTGGAGCAGGGATGGATTCCCTGGAGCAGGGATGGAGAGGACACAGGATGAGCAGGAGCCAGGTGGGAACTGCCCAGCTCACCTGGGATGGGGCTGAGCCAGCGCCTCCCACCCCGGCACTCAGGGAACAGGGACATCAGGAGGGGATTCTCCATGGAAAAGGCTGTTGTGGTCAGGGAACAGGGACCATCAGGAGGGGGTTTTCCATGGAAAAGGCTGCTGTGCTCAGGGACAAGGGGACATCAGGAGGGGATTCTCCATGGACAGAGCTCAGGGAACAGGGCCCATCAGGAGACATTTCTCCATGGAAAAGGCTGCCGTGCTCAGGGACAGCGGGACATCAAGAGGGGTTTCTCCATGGAAAGGGCTGTCCTGCTCAGGGAACAGGGGCCATCAGGAGGGGATTCTCCATGGAAAAGACTGTTGTGGTCAGGGAACAGGGACCATGAGGAGGGGATTCTCCATGGAAAAGACTGCCATGCTCAGGGACAACAGGACATCAGGAGGGGATTCTCCATGGACAGAGCTCAGGGACAATGGGCCATCAGGAGGAGTTTCTCCTTGGACAGCAGTGCCATGCTCAGGGACAACAGGACATCAGGAGGGATTTCTTCATGGACAGGGCTGTCCTGCTCAGGGAACAGGGACATCAGGAGAGGTTTCTCCATGGACAGAGCTCCGGGACAATGGGCCATCATGAGGGCTTTCTCCACGCACAGGGCTGTCAGACACGGACTGGGCTGTCAGACACGGACTGGGCAGCGCAGGGAGGTGTCCAGGGCAGGCCTGGACGTGTCCCTGAGCTCCGTGTGCCGCTGACAGGCGGGGCTGCCTGGGAGGGGAGCTGGGCTCGGGCTCTCCTGGGCTCTTCCCCCAGCCCAGAGGCCTCGGCTGGCTCCCTGTGAAAAGCTGCCAGGACAAAGCTGCGGCTTTGGCAGCGCCTCCCGCCAGCCCCGAGCCCACAAACGGCCCTTTGGAGAGCAGGGGGGAAAGGGAAATGCTGGGCTGGGAGGGGGAGGAGAGAGAGAGAGAGAGGCAGAGGGGAATTGGGCATCATTAACCCGCTCCCGGGGGCGGGCAGGGGGGCCGTCGGAGCCGGGCAGCTTCCCAATCCATCACCTGCCAGCCCGGGGGTATTCCCCGCGGGGGTTTTAATGCCTGCCATAATCAGCCTGAGTCATTCATATATTTTTTTTTCCTCCCCGAGCCTTTTTTTTTTTTTTTTTTTTTTTTTTTTTTTTTTTTTTTTTTGCCTGCTGCAATAAAAAAAAAAAAAAAATATTTAGTTCCTTGGCGGCGGGCCAGGAGCGCGGGGCTTGAATGGATCGATGCCTCTAAATGCCTGACATGATTTCTCTGGGAGCTGCTGCGAGGAAAGGGGGGGGAGGTGGTTTTTGGGTTTTGTTTTTTTTTGTGGGGTTTTTTGTTTTTTTTTTTTTTTTCAGCATGACTGCCTGGGAAGAAAGAGCTCGGTGTTATCCAAAGCTGCTTAGTGGGGAGAGAGGGGAAGGAACATGGGCTGCTTTGGTTCTTCCCTTTCAGCCCTGGAAAAGGGGGGGGAGGAGGAGGAGAGGCGGGCACGGCTCGGCTCGGGGAGCCGGGGTGGATCCAGGGGGGGGGTTGAGGGCTGGGAAAGGGGCTGGGATGGGGCTGTGCCAGGTTGGGAAGTGGAATTGGGGCTGGGAAGGGGCTGGGATGGGGCTGTGCCAGGTTGGGAAGTGGAATTGGGGCTGGGATGGGGCTGTGCCAGGTTGGGAAGGGGCTGTGCCAGGCTGGGATGTGGAATTGGGGCTGGGATGTGGAATTGGGGCTGGGAAGGGGCTGTGCCAGGGTGGGATGGGGCTGGGAAGGGGATGGGATGGGGCTGTGCCAGGCTGGGATGTGGAATTGGGGCTGGGAAGGGGCTGGGATGGGGCTGTGCCTGGTTGGGAAGTGGAATTGGGGCTGGGAAGTGGAATTGGGGCTGGGATGTGGAATTGGGGCTGGGATGTGGAATTGGGGCTGGGAAGGGGCTGTGCCAGGGTGGGATGGGGCTGGGAAGGGGATGGGATGGGGCTGTGCCAGGTTGGGATGTGGGACTGGGGCTGGGAAGGGGCTGTGCCAGGCTGGGAAGTGGAATTGGGGCTGGGAAGGGGCTGGGATGGGGCTGTGCCAGGCTGGGATGTGGGATCAGGGCTGGGATGGGGCTGTGCCAGGCTGGGATGTGGAATTGGGGCTGGGAAGGGGCTGGGATGGGGCTGTGCCAGGCTGGGATGTGGGATCAGGGCTGGGAAGTTACATTTTTTATCAGTTTTGGTCCATTTGGTTTAATTGTCCAATTCCAGCTGTGGGTTGTGAGGTCCCATCCTTCTCCTTCCTCCCTCCAGCCACCCTCATTTGTGCTTTTTTGGGGCTGAAAGTTGTCCTTGGTGTGCAGCAGGAGCAGGATTTGTTTTGTGTCCCTGCTCTGTGCAGAGCTGAGTGGGTTGGGTGGGTTGGGAATGGCCACACACAATGGCTGCCCCATCACGAGATTTGACATTTTTTATCAGTTTTGGTCCATTTGGTTGAATTGTCCAATTCCAGCTGCAGGTTGTGAGGTCCCATCCTTCTTCTTCCTCCCTCCAGCCCCCCTCATTTGTGCTTTTTGGGGCTGAAAGTTGTCCTTGGTGTGCAGCAGGAGCAGGATTTGTTTTGTGTCCCTGCTCCGTGCAGAGCTGAGTGGGTTGGGAGGGTTGGGAATGGCCACACACAATGGCTGCCCCATCACGAGATTTTACATTTTTTATCAGTTTTGCTCCATTTGCACATTGGGATTTAATTGTCCAATTACAGCTGCAGGTTGTGAGGTCCCATCCTTCTTCTTCCTCCCTTCAGCCACCCCTGTTTGTGCTTTTGGGGCTGGAAGTTGTCCTTGGTGTGCAGCAGGAGCAGGATTTGATTTGTGTCCCTGCTCTGTGCAGAGCTGGGTGGGTTGGGAATGGCCACACAAAACGGCTCCCTGATCACGAGATTTGACATTTTTATCAGTTTTGCTCCATTTGCACATTGGGGTTTAATTGTCCAATTCCAGCTGTGGGTTGTGAGGTCCCATCCTTCTTCCACCTCCCTCCAGCCCCCCTCGTTTGTGCTTTTTGGGGCTGAAAGTTGTCCTTGGTGTGCAGCAGGAGCAGGATTTGTTTTGCCTGCTTGTTCTGTGAGGAGAGCTGAATGTGAGGCTCAGAGCTGCATCCTTAGGGGGGCACAGAACCTGAAACTGTGAGAGCTGCGATCTCAGGCAGGGCTGGTGGAGCCCCCCTTTCCCCTTTTCCCTGCTGCTGCTGCCCCTGCAGAGAGGCTCTGCTCTCTCCCCAGAACAATTCGGTGTCGCCCTCGGAGAGCCTGCGGGCCAGCGAGAAGCACCGCAGCTCCAGCGACTACGGCCTGGACTCCAAGAAGAGGAAAGCGGAGGAGAAGGACAGCATGAGCCGATATGTGAGGGACAGGGACAGGGACACGCCCCGGGGTGCCACCCTTGGGAGCTGGGGGAGCTGGGGCAGGGAGCCACGGGATGGTTCAGGCTGGAAAAGGTCTTGGTGGGGTCACAGCGCGGCCAAGGCCACCGTGACCCGTGTCCCCAAGTGCCACGTCCACGCCACTGACTGACTGCAGCCCTGCCCCTTCCTGCACCTTGACTGCCTTTTCCATGGAAAAATTCCCGCTGAACTCCAGCTGAGTGTCCTTCTCACACCTTGACTGCATTTCCATGAAAAAATTCCCGCTGATCTCCAGCCCAGGTGTCCTTTTTACCCCTTGACTGCCTTTTCCATGAAAAAATTCCCGCTGAACTCCAGCCCTTCTTACACCTTGACTACCTTTTCCATGAAAAAATTCCTGCTGAACTCCAGCCCAGGTGTCCTTTTTACACCTTGACTGTATTTCCCATGAAACAATTCCTGCTGAATTCCATCCCAGGTGTCCTTCTTACACCTTGACTGCCTTTTCCATGAAAAAATTCCCACTCAACTCCAGCCTGAGTGTCCTTCTTACACCTTGACTGCCTTTTCCATGAAAAAATTCCCGCTGACCTCCAGCCTGATGTCCTTTCTACACCTTGACTGCATTTTCCATGAAAAAATTCCCACTGACGTCCAGCCCAGGTGTCCTTCTTACACCTTGACTGCCTTTTCCATGAAAAAATTCCCACTGACCTCCAGCCCTTTTTACACCTTGACTACCTTTTCCATGAAAAAATTCCCGCTGAACTCCAGCCCAGGTGTCCTTCCTGCACCTTGACTGCCTTTTCCATGAAAAAATTCCCACTGAACTTCAGCCCTTTTTACACCTTGACTGCCTTTTCCATGAAAAAATTCCCACTGAACTCCAGCCCAGGTGTCCTTCTTACACCTTGACTGCCTTTTACATGGAAAAAATTCCCGCTGAACTCCAGCCCTTCTTACACCTTGACTGCCTTTTCCATGAAAAAATTCCCGCTGAACTCCAGCCCTTTTTACACCTTGACTACCTTTTCCATGGAAAAATTCCCGCTGACCTCCAGCCCGAGTGCCCTGCTGCTGCTGGGGGTGGTTTGGGGGGCTGATCCCACCCCCGGTTCCTGGGGGCTCCCTGTGGGGTCTGACACCTTCTGCCTTCCAGGACAGCGATGGTGACAAGAGCGATGACCTGGTGGTCGACGTCTCCAACGAGGTGAGGCCTGGCTGGCTTTGGGATGTGGGAAGCGATTCCTTGGGGAGCTCCCGGCCCTGAAGGAGAAGCGTTCCTCGGCCCCTTACCCAGCTCCTCACCCCCCTTCCCGTCCCTCTCACTGAATCCCTGTTTTAAGGCAGAGCAAGGAGTTCTTGTATCCCATATCTCAGCTCTGTATCCCATATCCCGCTCCTCGGCCCTGTATCCCGCTCCTCAGCCCCGTATCCCATTCCCAGCCCGTTATCTCATTCCTCACCCCCCATATCCCGTTCCTCAGCCCCATATCCCATTCCCAGCCCGTTATCTCATTCCTCACCCCCCATATCCCATTCCCAGCCCTTTATCTCATTCCTCACCCCCCATATCCCGTTCCTCAGCCCCATATCCCATTCCTCAGCCCCATATCCCATTCCTCAGCCCCATATCCCATTCCTCACCCCCCCGTATCCCGCTCCTCAGCCCCGTATCCCGTTCCTCAGCCCCATATCCCCTTCCCAGCCCTTTATCTCATTCCTCGCCCCCCATATCCCATTCGTCAGCCCCATATCTTTTCCCACTTATGGGCATTCCAAGGCTTTTCCCGCCATTGCGCATTCCAAGCCTTTTCCCACTATGGGCATTCCAAGCCTTTCCCCACCATGGGCATTCCAAGCCTTTCCCCACCATGGGAATTCCAAGGCTTTCTCCCCCATGGGCGTTCCAAGGCTTTTCCCACTTATGGGGCATTCCAAGCCTTTTCCCACCATTGGGCATTCCAAGCCTTTTCCCCCCATGGGCATTCCAAGGCTTTTCCCCCCATGGGCATTCCAAGGCTTTTCCCACCATGGGCATTCCAAGGCTTTTCCCACCATGGGCATTCCAAGCCTTTTCCCACTTATGGGGCATTCCAAGCCTTTTCCCACCACGGGCATTCCAAGCCTTTCCCCCACCATGGGCATTCCAAGCCTTTTCCCACCATGCGCATTCCAAGCCTTTTCCCCCCATGGGCATTCCAAACCTTTTCCCACTTATGGGGCATTCCAAGCCTTTTCCCACCATTGGGCATTCCAAGCCTTTTCCCACTATGGGCATTCCAAGGCTTTTCCCGCCATGGGCATTCCAAGCCTTTTCACACCATTGCGCATTCCAAGCCTTTTCCCACCATTGGGCATTGCAAGGCTTTTCCAACTATGGGGCATTCCAAGCCTTTTCCCACTTATGGGGCATTCCAAGCCTTTTCCCACTTGTGGGTATTCCAAGGCTTTTCCCCCCATGGGCATTCCAAGGCTTTTCCCACCACGGGCATTCCAAGGCTTTTCCCACCATGGGCATTCCAAGCCTTTTCCCACCACGGGCATTCCAAGCCTTTTCCCGCCCGGCAGGACCCCGCCACCCCCCGGGTGAGCCCGGCGCATTCCCCCCCGGAGAACGGCCTGGACAAAGCCCGCGGGCTGAAGAAGGGCGACGCTCCCAACAGCCCGGCCTCGGTGGCCTCCTCCAGCAGCACTCCCTCCTCCAAGACCAAGGACCTGGGCCACGTACGTCCCCTCCCCTGCGGGCTCCGGGAATGGATGGGGGAGCTCTTTGTCTATCTGGGGCTCATCCCTGCCTTTTCCTCCCTTTTTTCCTTCCCAGAACGACAAATCCTCCACGCCCGGCCTCAAGTCCAACACTCCGACGCCCCGGAACGACGCTCCCACCCCGGGCACCAGCAGCACCCCGGGGCTGCGGCCCATGCCCGGCAAACCCGGCGGCATGGACCCCCTGGGTGGGTACTGGGGGTGTCCCCAGCGGGGTCACCGCTGTCCCCAGCACGGCTCCCGGCAGCGGGGAGCGGCAGATTTGGGGTGGGAGTTGCGTTGATGGGGGGGTGAGGAGGGAGGTGAGCGGGGTTGGGATGAGGGGCACGGCCTGGAGCTGTGCCGGGGGCATTCCAAGCCTTTTCCCATGGGCTTGGACATGGGGAGGAGTTTCTGCCTGTGGAGGGTGTTCCCTTGGGATGGGCTGCCCCATGGATGGGGAGGGGGGGTGGAGACTCCATCGCGGTCCAGGGAACACCTGGATGTGGCACTGGGCGCTCTGGGCTGGGGACAAGGGGCTGGTGGGCCGGGGGTTGGGTTTTTCTGTGGCCGTGCTCTGCTGCTCTCTCTGCCCGTGTCCCCAGCCCTGCCCGTGTCCCCAGCCCTACCTGTGTCCCCTCCCCATGTCCCCAGCCCTGCCCGTGTCCCCAGCCTTGCATGTGTCCCAGCCATTCTGTGTCTCAGCCCTGCTCGTGTCCCCAGCCGTTCCGTGTCCCCTGCCCGTGTCCCTTGTCCATGTCCCCTTCCCTGCCCGTGTCCCTTCCCTGCCGCTGTCCCTTCCCTGCCGCTGTCCCTTCCCTGCCTGTGTCCCCTCCCTGCCCATGTCCCCATCCCCTCCCTGCCCGTGTCCCTAGCCCCTCCCTAACCCTAACCCTAACTCGTGTCCCCATCCCTGCAGTGTCCCCATCCCTGCCCATGTCCCCATCCCTGCCCGTGTCCCCATCCCCTCCCTGCTGTGTCCCCTCACTGACCCCTCCCTGCCGTGTCCCCATCCTCTCCCTACCTGTGTCCCCTCCCTGACTCTGTCCCCTCACTGTCCCCTCCCTGATTCTGTCCCCTCACTGTCCCCTGCCTGCTGCTGTCCTCATCCCCTCCCTTCCCATGTCCCCATCCCCTCCCTGTCCCCATCCCCTCCCTGCCGTGTCCCCATCCCTGCCGTGTCCCCATCCCCTCGCTGACTCTGTCCCCTCACTGTCCCCTCCCTTCCCATGTCCCCATCCCCTCCCTTCCCATGTCCCCATCTCCTCCCTGCCCATCCCCTCCCTGCCGTGTCCCCATCCCTGCCGTGTCCCCATCCCCTCGCTGACTCTGTCCCCTCACTGTCCCCTCCCCGCTGCTGTCCCCATCCCCTCCCTGTCCCCATCCCTGCCGTGTCCCCATCCCCTTGCTGACTCTGTCCCCTCACTGTCCCATCCCTTCCCATGTCCCCATCCCCTCCCTGACTCTGTCCCCATCCCTGCCATGTCCCCATCCCCTCGCTGACCCTGTCCCCTCCCCGGCGCAGCCTCTGCCCTGCGGACGCCCATCTCCATCGCGGGCTCCTACGCGGCGCCCTTTGCCATGATGGGGCACCACGAGATGAACGGCTCTCTGAGCAGCCCGGGCGCCTACGCGGGGCTGCACAACCTCCCTCCGCAGATGAGCGCCGCCGCCGCCGCCGCCGCCGCCTACGGCCGGTCGCCAATGGTGAGCTTTGGAGCTGTACGTAGCACTTTTAGCTCCTTTCTCCCTGGGGTGCTGGGGGGCTCGGGGGGGGTCACGGGTGTCTTCTCTCCCTGAGGTTGGCTGTGGGGTGGGGTTGGAGGTCGGGATGGGGATGGAGGTGCTGCCTGCTGGGGTGATGTGCGTGTGATGCTGGATTGGGGGGTTCTCCTTCTTGTTCCTCGGCCCCTTGGGCCATTCCCCCAGCTCCTTATCCCGTTCCTCAGCCCTATATCCTGCTTCTCAGCTCCTTATCCCGTTCCTCAGCCCTATATCCTGCTTCTCAGCTCCTTATCCCGTTCCTCAGCCCTATATTCTGCTCCTCGGCCCCTTATCCCGCTCCTCAGCCCCTTGTCCCATTCCTCAGTCCCATATCCCCCTCCTCATCCCCATATCCTGCTCTTCAGCCCCTTATCCCGTTCCTCAGCTCTTTGTCCCATTCCTCGGTCCCTTATCCCACTCCTCGGCCCTGTATCCCGTTCCTCAGCCGCATATCCCATTCCCCAGCCCTGTATCCCATTCCTCAGCCCCATAACCTATTCTTCAGCCCCATATCCCATTCCCCAGCTATGTATCCTGTTCCTTCACCCCATGTCCCATTCCCCAGCCCTGTATCCCATTCCTCAGCCCCATATCTCATTCCCCAGCCCTGTATCCCATTCCTCAGCCCCATATCCCTCTCCTCAGCCCTGTATCCCATTCCTTGGCCCTGTACCCCACCCCTCACCCCCCTTCCCACCCCTCTCCCCACACCCCTGTTCTCAGGCAGCACGGGCAGTCAAACGCTGCCCTTCCAGCCCAGATTGGGGTTTCTGCCCTGGGGCTGCGGGGCCGACCCCATCCCTGGGGGTTTGGGATGGACACAGGGGAGCGGGAGCGTGTCCCACCCGCTTCCTGCAGACCCCAAACCCCTTCCTGGCTGCTTCCCCTTCCTGCCGAGGGGCAAACACCCATCACTGAGCCCTGGGGGGAGCAGGGGCTGCCCGGGGAGGGTCAGGAGCTGCCCGGGGCGGGTCAGGGGCTGCCCGGGGCGGGTCAGGGGTGGGAGGCTGTGCGGGATTCCCGGTCCCGGTCCAGCCTGACCCGCGGCCGCGCTCCCCCCCGCAGGTCGGGTTTGACCCTCACCCCCCCATGAGAGCCCCGGGGCTGCCCTCCAGCCTGGCCTCCATCCCTGGAGGGAAACCGTGAGTGAAAACTGCCGGGAATTCTGCGGGGTTGGAGGGGAGGGAGGGAGCGATGCCTTGGCGAGGCGGAGCTGGGACAGGCTGAGCAGCTGGAGAGGAAAGCAGGGGTTTATTGAAAGGCATCAGAGTTCACCTCGGGCAGGACAGGGCCTGGCCAGGGCTGCACTCAAGGTGGTCACAAAGTGGTCCCAAAATGGTCCCAAAATGGACCCAAGGTGGACTCAAAACGGTCACAAAGTGGACACAAAGTGGACACAACGTGGACACAACGTGGACACAAAGTGGACCCAAAATGGGCACAAAATGGACCCAAAATGGGCACAAAGTGGTCACAAAGTGGATACAAAGTGGACACAAGGTGGACCCATAATGGTCACAAAGTGGACACAACGTGGACACAAAGTGGACACAAAATGGACAAACGCTCACCAGGTCTCACACTTTGATCAGTTTGGGTCCATTTGGGGGACACCATGTGACAGGGTGGGCTGTCCTTTTGGGGGACACAATGTGACCATCTGGGCTGTCCTTTTGGGACACACCACGATGTGACCAGCTGGGCTGTCCTTTTGGGGGACACCACGATGTGACCAGCTGGGCTGTCCTTTTGGGGAACACCACGATGTGACCAGCTGGGCTGGCCTTTTGGGGGACACCACGATGTGACCAGCTGGGCTGTCCTTTTGGGACACACCACGATGTGACCAGCTGGGCTGTCCTTTTGGGGGACACCACGATGTGACCAGCTGGGCTGTCCTTTTGGGGAACACCACGATGTGATCAGCTGGGCTGGCCTTTTGGGGGACACACCACGATGTGACCAGCTGGGCTGGCCTTTTAGGGGACACCACGATGTGACCAGCTGGGCTGTCCTTTTGGGGGACACCACAATGTGACACTCTGGACTGGCCTTTTGGGGGACACCACAATGTCACCAGCTGGGCTGTCCTTTTGGGGGACACCACTATGTGACAGGCTGGGCTGTCCTTTTGGGGGACACCACGATGTGACAGGCTGGGCTGTCCTTTTGGGGGACACCACGATGTGACAGGCTGGGCTGTCCTTTTGGGGGACACCACAATGTGCCCATCTGGGCTGGCCTTTTGGGGGACACACCACGATGTGACACTCTGGACTGGCCTTTAGGGGACATGATGTGACCAGCTGGGCTGGCCTTTTGGGGGACACCACGGTGTGACACTCTGGACTGGCCTTTTGGGGGACACCACGATGTGACCAGCTGGGCTGGCCTTTTGGGGGACACCACGATGTGACCAGCTGGGCTGTCCTTTTGGGGGACACCACGATGTGACCAGCTGGGCTGGCCTTTTTGGGGACACCACGATGTGACCAGCTGGGCTGTCCTTTTGGGGGACACCACGATGTGCCCATCTCGTCTGTCCTTTTGGGGGACACCATGTGACAGGCTGGGCTGTCCTTTTGGAGGACACCATGTGACCAGCTGGGCTGTCCTTTTGGGGAACACCACGATGTGCCCATCTCGTCTGTCCTTTTGGGGGACACCACGATGTGCCCAGCTGGTCTGTCCCTGCCCGGAGCTGACCCCGTTCCCATCCCCATCCCCGGGCAGAGCCTACTCCTTCCACGTCAGCGCCGACGGGCAGATGCAGCCTGTGCCGTTCCCCCACGACGCGCTGGCGGGGCCCGGCATCCCGCGGCACGCCCGGCAGATCAACACGCTGAGCCACGGCGAGGTGGTCTGCGCCGTCACCATCAGCAACCCCACCCGCCACGTCTACACCGGCGGCAAGGGCTGCGTCAAGATCTGGGACATCAGCCAGCCCGGCAGCAAGAGCCCCATCTCCCAGCTGGACTGCCTGGTGAGGGAGGGAGGGAGGGAGGGAGGGAGGCTGCTGCTGGCCCCAGGGATGTGTCCCCCCTCCTCTGCTGTCACCCCTGCTTCTGGTGGTGTCACCTCCTCCCCGTTGATGTCACTGTCGGTGTTTCCTCTTTCCCTGGCTGCCTTTTTCTCTTCCCCCATAATATCCCGGTGCTCTTCCCTGTTTCCAACTCTTCGTCTTCCACTTCTGTCTTTTTCCTCTTCCTGTTACCTCTCTTTTCACCCTTTTAAATTTCCCTTTTCCTCTCCTCCTCTTAAATTTCCCTTTTTCTCTTCTCCACCTCAATGTCCCTTTTCCTCTTTTCTCGCCCTGTTGCCGTCTTCTCCCCATCATGGTCCCTTTTCCTCTTGCATCATCAACATTCTCCCTCTCCGCCTCTCCTCCTCTTTTTTCCTCTTTTCTTCTTTTCCTCTTTTCTCCATCAACATCCTTTTCCTTCTCCCCATCCTCCCTTTTCCTCTTGCCTCATCAACATTCCTTTTCCTCTTTTCCCCATCCAACATCCCTTTCCTCTTTTCCCTATCATGGTTCCTTTTCCTCTTTCCCTCATCAACATCCCTGTTCTTCTTCCCATCCTCCCTTTTCCTCTTTTCCCCATCAATGTTCCATTTCCTCTTTTCCTCCTTACCCCATCAACATCCCTTCTCTTCTTCTCCCCATCAATATCCCTTTTCCTCTTTTCCCCATCAACATCCCTGTTCTTCTCCCCATCCTCCCTTTTCCTCTTTTCCCCATCAGTGTTCCTTTCCCTCTTTCCCTCTTTCCCTCTTTCCCTCTTTCCCTCTTTCCCTCTTTCCCTCTTTCCCTCTTTCCCTCTTTCCCCTCTTTCCCCTCTTTCCCCTCTTTCCCCTCTTTCCCCTCTTTCCCCTCTTTCCCCTCTTTCCCCTCTTTCCCCTCTTTCCCCTCTTTCCCCTCTTTCCCCTCTTTCCCCTCTTTCCCCTCTTTCCCCTCTTTCCCCTCTTTCCCTCTTCCCCTCTTCCCCTCTTTCCCCTCTTCCCCTCTTTCCCCTCTTTCCCCTCTTTCCCCTCTTTCCCCTCTTTCCCCTCTTTCCCCTCTTTCCCCTCTTTCCCCTCTTTCCCCTCTTTCCCCTCTTTCCCCTCTTTCCCCTCTTTCCCCTCTTTCCCCTCTTTCCCCTCTTTCCCCTCTTTCCCCTCTTTCCCCTCTTTCCCTCTTCCCCCTCTTCCCCCTCTTCCCCCTCTTCCCCCTCTTCCCCCTCTTCCCCCTCTTCCCCCTCTTCCCCCTCTTCCCCCTCTTCCCCCTCTTCCCCCTCTTCCCCCTCTTCCCCCTCTTCCCCCTCTTCCCCCTCTTCCCCCTCTTCCCCCTCTTCCCCCTCTTCCCCCTCTTCCCCCTCTTCCCCCTCTTCCCCCTCTTCCCCCTCTTCCCCCTCTTCCCCCTCTTCCCCCTCTTCCCCCTCTTCCCCCTCTTCCCCCTCTTCCCCCTCTTCCCCTTCTCTCCCTCTTCTCTCCCTCTTCTCTCCATCAACGTCCCTTTTCCCCTTTCCCCACCCCCTTTCCCTCTCCCCTCTCCACATCCCTTTTCCCCCTTTCCCCTCCACCTCCTTCCCCTCCCACCCCCTTTCCCTCCCTCCCTGTCTCCGTGGCTGTGTCCGGGTGCCCTGAGGCTGCCGTGTCTCCCCAGAACAGGGATAACTACATCCGCTCCTGCAAGCTGCTGCCGGACGGCCGCACGCTGATCGTGGGGGGCGAGGCCAGCACGCTGACCATCTGGGACCTGGCGTCGCCCACGCCGCGCATCAAGGCCGAGCTGACCTCCTCGGCGCCGGCCTGCTACGCGCTGGCCATCAGCCCCGACGCCAAGGTCTGCTTCTCCTGCTGCAGCGACGGCAACATCGCCGTCTGGGACCTGCACAACCAGACCCTGGTCAGGTGAGCCCCGGGGCTGGGCTGGGGTGGGAAGGAGCTGGAAGGTTGGTTTTTACCCTGTCACGTTCCTTCTCATCTTCTCCTGGCAGTGCTCCTCTTCCTCTTCCCCCACGACGTCTCTTTGCCTGTTCCCTTTGTCAGTGTCCCTTTGCCTGTTCCTTTTGTCAACATCCCTTTTCCTCTGGTCAACATCCCTTTTCCTCTGGTCAGCATCCCTTTTCCTCTTTTGTCAATGCCCCTTTTCCTTCTGTCAACATTCCTTTTCTTCTTCTTTTGTCAACATCCCTTTTCCTCTTCCTCAGTGCCCCTTTTCCTCTGGTCAGCATCCCTCTTCCTATTGTCCATGTCCCTTTTCCTCTTTTTTTCTCAATGCCCCTTTTCCTTTTGTCAACATCCCTTTTCCTCTTTTGTCAATGCCTCTTTTCCTCTGGTCAGCATCCCTCTTCCTTTTTTGTCAATGTCCCTCTTCCTATTGTCCATGTCTCTTTTCCTCTTTTTTTCTCAAGGCCCCTTTTCCTTTTGTCAACATCCCTTTTCCTCTTTTGTCAATGCCCCTTTTCCTTTTGTCCATGTCCCTTTTTTCCTCTTCTTTTCTCAATGCCCCTTTTCCTTTTGTCAACATCCCTTTTCCTCTTCTTTCCATCAATGTCCCTATTCCTCTTTTCCCACCTCATTGCCATATCTTTCCTCTTATCCCCCTCATCCTGGTTCCTTTTCCTTTTCCCCCTCATCCTGGTTCCTTTTCCTCTTCCCCCTCATCCTGGTCCCTTTTCCTCTTCCCCCTCATCCTGGTCCCTTTTCCTCTTCCCTCTCATCCTGGTCCCCTTTTCCTCTTCCCCCTCATCCTGGTCCCTTTTCCTCTTCCCCCTCATCCTGGTCCCCTTTCCTCTCTCCTCTCATCCTGGTCCCTTTTCCTCTCTCCTCTCATCCTGGTTCCTTTTCCTCTTCCCCCTCATCCTGGTCCCTTTTCCTCCCCGTCCTGGTCCCTTCCTTCTTCTCCTTGGCTGGAAGCACCTCCCGCTATCCCAGCTTGCTCCAAGGCCTGTCCAGCCTGGATTGTTGAACATTCCAGGGATGGAGAGCCCACCACGCTCTCCGGGCTGGTGCCAGGAGCCCCGCTCCGGGTGATGCTGCTGCTCCACCTCCTGGGGCTCATCCCTGACCCTGGTGCTCCTGGCCTCAGCTCCTGGACGGATTTCCAGGAACGTTTGGCGCGGAGGAGCCGCTCCAGCGCAGCTCCGCGCTGTTCCCGGCGCTCCCCTGGCGGAATTCCATCCTTTTTTCCCCTGCTCCCAAGGCAATTCCAAGGCCACACGGACGGGGCCAGCTGCATAGACATCTCCCACGACGGTACGAAGCTGTGGACGGGGGGCCTGGACAACACGGTGCGATCCTGGGACCTGCGGGAAGGGCGGCAGCTGCAGCAGCACGACTTCACCTCCCAGGTACGGCCCTGGAAACGGGGATTCACCTCCCAGGGAATGGGGATTCACCTCCCATGGGAACGGGGATTCACCTCCCAGGTATGGCCCTGGGATCGGGGATTCACCTCCCATGGGAATGGGGATTCACCTCCCAGGTACAGCCCTGGGAATGGGGATTCACCTCCCAGGTACAGCCCTGGGAATGGGGATTCACCTCCCAGGTACAGCCCTGGGAATGGGGATTCACCTCCCAGGTACAGCCCTGGGAATGGGGATTCACCTCCCATGGGAATGGGGATTCACTTCCCATGGGAACGGGGATTCACCTCCCAAGTACGGCCCTGTACCAGGGATTCACCTTCCAGGTACAGCCCTGGGAATGGGGCTGGCACTGGGATTCACCTGTCCCTGTGGAAAACTGCAGGAGGGGGCTGCTCCTGCTGGGAAATTGTCCCTGGGAGCTCCCAGCGTGGCCGTTCCCGCTGGATCTGCTGTGGCCCGGGAATGCCAGAGCCATGGGGCTGCCTGGGTGTTGTGCCAGCTCCTCTTTGCCCTCCTTGTGGGGTGAGGGAGCAGCTCTCCTCGTGGGATGCCTGTGGGTGGGATGGGAGCAGGGATCTGGGATCAGGATCCTGCCTCCCCCAGCAGAGCCTCCCAAAGTGCCGGCCTCCCTGATCCTGAGGGGCAGAGCTGGCACCTTGTGATTGGCCAGGGCAGCACTGTCCATGGGGATGGAGCCATCCAAACCCATGGATCTGCTCTCCAAACCTGCTCTGCCTACCTGGAGCTGGCCAGCTCATCCCAGAGCCAATCCAAATCCATGGATCTGCCTCTCCAAACCTGCTGCACCCATCTGGGGATGACCAGCTCATCCCAGAGCCAATCCAAACCCATGGATCTGCTCTCCAAACCTGCTGCACCCACCTGGGGCTGGCCAGCTCATCCCAGAGCCAATCCAAACCCATGGATCTGCCTCTCCAAATCTACTCCATCCACCTGGGGCTGGCCAGCTGATCCCAGAGCCAATCCAAACCCATGGATCTGCTCTCCAAATCTACTCCATCCATCTGGGTCTGGTCAGCTCATCCCAGAGCCAATCCAAACCCATGGATCTGCTCTCCAAACCTGCTCTGCCTACCTGGGGCTGGCCAGCTCATCCCAGAGCCAATCCAAACCTATGGATTTCCCTCTCCAAACCTGCTGCACCCATCTGGGGATGACCAGCAGCTCCAGCAGTGCCACAAATCCCGGAACAGCTGGGTTGGGAGGCTCCTGGAGGCTCTCTGGCTGGGAATTCCCGCTGATCCCTGCCCCTCTCCCGCTTCCCGCAGATCTTCTCCCTGGGGTACTGCCCGACGGGCGAGTGGCTGGCGGTGGGCATGGAGAGCAGCAACGTGGAGGTGCTGCACCACACCAAGCCCGACAAGTACCAGCTGCACCTGCACGAGAGCTGCGTCCTCTCCCTCAAATTCGCCTACTGCGGTGAGCCGGGGGCAGGGACGGGATCGTGGGGTGGGATGGGATGGGTTAGGATGGGTTGGGTTCAGTGGGTTCAGTTGGGTTGGGTTCAGTTGGGTTGTGATGGGTTCGGTTGGGTTGAGTTCAGTTGGGTTGGGATGGGTTCAGTTGGGTTGGGTTGGGATGGGTTTGGTTGGGTTCGGTTGGGTTGGGTTCAGTTGAGTTGGGTTCAGTTGGGATGGGTTGAGTTCGGTTGGGTTGGGTTCAGATGTGTTGGGTTCGGTTGAGTTGGGTTCGGTTGAGTTGGGTTCGGTTGAGTTGGGTTCGGTTGAGTTGAGTTGGGTTGGGTTGGGTTCGGTTGGGTTGGGTTTGGTTGGGTTGGGATGGAATCAGTTGGGTTGGGATGGGTTGGGTTCAGTTGAGTTGAGTTCAGTTGGGATGGGTTGGGTTCAGTTGGGTTGGGATGGATTGGGTTCACTTGAGTTCGGTTCGGTTGGGTTCAGTTGAGTTGGGTTGGGTTCAGTTGGGTTGGGTTCAGTTGGGTTCGGTTGAGTTGGGATGGGTTGGGTTCGGTTGAGTTGGGTTGGGTTGGGTTCAGTTGGGTTCGGTTGGGTTGGGTTCAGTTGGGTTGGGTTGGGTTGGATTCGGTTCGGTTCAGTTGGGTTCAGTTGAGTTGAGTTCAGTTGGGATGGGTTCAGTTGGGTTGGGATGGATTGGGTTGGGTTCGGTTGGGTTGAGTTCGGTTGGGATGGGTTCAGTTGGGTTGGGTTGGGAGCGACCTTCAGGCTGGTCTCATGGTCCCCTGGCGCATGGATGGGGATGGTGGAATCATGGAGTATTTGGGGTTGGAAGGAACCTTCAATTGGGACGCCTCTCGCTATCCCAGGGTGCTCCAAGCCCCGTCCAGCCTGGCCATGGACAGCTCCAGGGGTGGGAAACAGGGGTGGGAAACAGGGATGTCCATGAACTGCAGGAAGGGCCGGAGCTCAGAGCCATGGAGGGGCTGAGCACGGATGTTTCCCATCAGTAGGATCCATCCTGGATGCTGCACTTTGGGGTTTAGCCCCATAACCCAATTCCAGCTGTGGTGGGGTTACTCCCATAATCCTATCCCAGCTGTGGCTGTGGTTATTCCCATAATCCTATCCCAGCTGTGGCTGTGGTTATTCCCATAATCCCATCCCAGATACGGCTGTGGTAAAAAAACAAAAAAAACCAAAAAAACCCCCCCCAAAAAAAAAACAACAAAAAAAAAAACAACAAAAAAAAAAAAAAAAACCAAAAAAAAAAACAAAACCAAAACCATCCAAGCTGTGGTGGGGTTTATCCCCATAACCCCGTCCTGATTTTTGCAGGGGTTATTCCCATAACTCCATCCTGGCTGTAGTGGGATTATCCCCATAACCCCATTCTGGCTGTGCTGGGGTTATTCCCGTAATCCTATCCCAGCTGTGGCTGAGGTTATTCCCATAAAACCACCCCAGCTGTGCTGGGTTTATCCCCATAACCCCATCCTGGTTTTGGCAGGGGTTATCCCCATAACTCCATCCTGGCTGTGGTTGTCCCCATAACCCCATCCTGGTTTTGGCTGTGGATATTCCCATAACCCCATCCTGGTTTTGGCAGGGGTTATCCCATAACCCCATCCTGGTTTTGGCAGGGGTTATCCCATAACCCCATCCTGGTTTTGGCTGTGGTTGTCCCCATAACCCCATCCTGGTTTTGGCTGGAGTTATCCCCATAACCCCATCCTGGTTTTGGCTGTGGATATTCCCATAACCCCATCCTGGTTTTGGCAGGGGTTTATCCCCATAACCCAGTCCTGGCTGTGGATATTCCCATAACCCCATCCTGGTTTTGTCTGTGGATATTCCCATAACCCCATCCTGGTTTTGGCAGGGGTTATCCCATAACCCCATCCTGGTTTTGGCAGGGGTTATCCCATAACCCCATCCTGGCTGTGGATATTCCCATAACCCCATCCTGGTTTTGGCTGTGGATATTCCCATAACCCCATCCTGGTTTTGGCAGGGGTTATCCCATAACCCCATCCTGGCTGTGCTGGATTTATCCCCATAACTCCATCCTGGCTGTGGATATTCCCATAACCCCATCCTGGTTTTGGCAGGGGTTATCCCATAACCCCATCCTGGTTTTGGCAGGGGTTATCCCATAACCCCATCCTGGCTGTGGATATTCCCATAACCCCATCCCTGCTGTGGCTGCAGACAGCAGCACGGGAGGTGGGAAGCAGCCCTTGGATTGTCCCAGCAGAGCAGGGCCGGGCAGGACTCCCCAGGGAACCTCCAGGTTTTCCCATTTCCCCCAAATCTCTGGGATCAGCCAGATCCTCAGATCCGGCCGCTGATCCCAAATTCCCGGTGCAGGGAAGTGGTTTGTGAGCACCGGGAAGGACAACCTGCTCAACGCCTGGAGGACGCCCTACGGAGCCAGCATCTTCCAGGTAGGGGAGCTTGGGAGGGGCACGGGGTGGGGGCTCCTCCCAGATCCCTGCTCTGGATTATCCTGGAGAGAGGGGAGATCCTTTGGGATGGCCGGATCGGTGTCAGGGTGCGGGATGTGCCGGTGCCCCCGGCACGGGTGCTGCTGGGAGATCCTGGAACCTCAACCTGATGGGTTCTCCCCAAATCCATGGGTTTTCTCCCCAAACCCCAATGGAATTCCTCCCCAAACCCCAATGGCATTCCTCCCCAAACCCCCAATGGAATTCCCCCCCAAACCCCATGGCATTCCCCCCTCAAACCCAATGGGTTTTCTCCCCAAACCCCAATGGAATTCCTCCCCAAACCCCAATGGAATTCCTCCCCAAACCCCAATGGAATCTCTATCCAAACCAATGGGTTTTCTCCCCAAACCCCAATGGAATTCCTCCCCAAACTCCAATGGAATCTCTATCCAAACCCAATGGGTTTTCTCCCCAAACCCCAATGGAATCTCTATCCAAACCCAATGGAATTCCTCCCCAAACCCCAATGGAATTCCTCCCCAAACCCCAATGGAATTCCTCCCCAAACCCCAATGGAATCTCTATCCAAACCCAATGGGTTTTCTCCCCAAACCCCACGGCATTCCTCCCCAAACCCCAATGGGATTCCTCCCCAAACCCCAATGGGATTCCTCCCCAAACCCCAATGGAATTCCTCCCCAAACCCGAATGGCATTCCTCCCCAAACCCCCAATGGCATTCCTCCCCAAACCCCCAATGGCATTCCTCCCCAAACCCCCAGTGGAATTCCTCCCCAAACCCCAATGAAATTCCTCTCCAAACCCCAACGGAATCTCTATCCAAACCCAATGGGTTTTCTCCCCAAACCCCAATGGAATTCCTCCCCAAACTCCAATGGAATCTCTATCCAAACCCCATGGCATTCCCCCCTCAAACCCCATGGGTTTTTCTCCCCAAACCCCATGGAATTCCTCCCCAAACCCCAATGGAATCTCTATCCAAACTCAATGGGTTTTCTCCCCAAATCCCAATGGAATTCCTCCCCAAATCCCAATGGAATCTCTATCCAAACCCCAATGGAATTCCTCCCCAAACCCCAATGGAATCTCTATCCAAACCCAATGGAATTCCTCCCCAAATCCCATGGAATTCCTCCCCAAACCCCATGGCATTCCCCCCCAAACCCCATGGCATTCCCCCCCCAAACCCCAATGGAATCTCTATCCAAACCCAATGGGTTTTCTCCCCAAACCCCACGGAATTCCTCCCCAAACCCCAATGGAATCTCTATCCAAACCCAATGGCATTCCTCCCCAAACCCCCAATGGAATTCCTCCCCAAACCCCCAATGGGTTTTCTCCCCAAACCCCATGGCATTCCTCCCCAAACCCCAATGGAATCTCTATCCAAACTCCATGGGTTTTCTCCCCAAACCCCCATGGAATTCCTCCCCAAACCCCACGGAATTCCTCCTCCCCGCCCCTGACGGGCTCTCTCCGCTCCCGCAGTCCAAGGAATCCTCCTCGGTGCTGAGCTGCGACATCTCGGCAGACGACAAGTACATCGTCACGGGCTCTGGGGACAAGAAGGCCACGGTCTACGAGGTCATCTACTGAATCCTGGGAATTCCAGCCCTCGGGAAGGCGCCGGGAACGCCGCCCAGGGGAGGCCCCCGCGCCCGGCCCGGCCCCGCCACGCTCGGATTGATCTGGAGATCTGCAACTCTGGCACACACACACAAAAAAACGGAGAAACCCTAAAAACGGATTTTTTTAATTTGGTTTTTAAAGGTTTTGGGGGTTTCTTTCCAAGAATTATTTTTTTTTTTTGGTTTTCCGGTTCTTTCCGTCTGGCTTTGGTGGCACTATAAAGGACTCCTTTATTTTTGTTTTTTTATTGGGACTTTTTTTTGTTGTTGGTTTTTTTCCTTTGGTTTCATTTTTTTTTTTTTTGGTGCATCCCGCATAAGACTTGTGAAAAATGTAAATACTGGACTAGGAAAATAGCTTGGGAAGGGGGGGACCCTCCCAGTACACTTAGTTGTGTATTTTTGTCTGCTGTAATTGTATTCCACTGATGGTTTTTTGGTGGTGGCAATTTTATTCTTGGGGGGGGATTTATTTTTTTTTTGGTTAATTTTTTTTTTTTTTGGTTGATTTGGTTTTTTTTGGATTTTTTTTTGGATTTTTTTTCTTTTTTTTTGGATTTTTTCCTCTTCTCCTCTTCATTTTTCCGGAATTGTCCGTGGGGACTTTTTTTTTTTTTTTATTGTCGTTGTTGTTATTTTTTTTTTTGGCCCATCCAGGCTGAGCAAGAGATGTCCACTGGTGAAAAGTTGTTTTTTTTCCTCCTGTCGTGCGTGGTGTGTTAGTGATGGTGGGGAATGGCTGGGATCCTCAGCTACTGACGGGACATCGACACAAATCACCTTGGGGGGTTCTTCGTGGCTTTGGTTTTTATTTTATTTTAATTTTTTTTTATATATATAGATGGATTTATGGATTTATCCCCTTTTTTTTCTTTTTTTTTTTCTTTTTTTAATTTTTATTATTTTTATTTTATTTTTTTTTTCCCTCCCCCCGTGCTCGGATGTTTGAAGAAAAGGGGAAGCCCACGCAAGCCCTTCTTGGTCTTCGGACAGAAGCAAAATATATGAGGAGTGATTTCAAAGAAAGCTTAGAAAAAATTCAGCTCAGGGAGCCACGAAAGATAATAGCAAACTTATTGTGTTTTGTATTCAAAATGAAAAGTAAAAAAAAAAAAAAAAAAAAAAAGAAGAATTAGAATTGATAACCTTGGGAAAAAAAAAAAAAAGACAAAAAAAAAAACAACAGGTTTTTTTTTTTTTTTAAAGCAAGAAAAAAAAAAAGTTTACTAACAAGTAGGGTTTGTGTGTGGTTTGGGGGCGGGGGCTGCTTGTGGTCCTTGTGGGCTTTTATGGTCTTGTGTCTTCTGGTTTTATGGAGCAACTCCCCTCCCCCCACAGGCCTTTTGTACTAAAGGGTCCCAAAAAGGACAAAAAAAAAAAAAAAAAGAAAGAAAAAAAAAAAGACAAAAAAAAAAAAAAGAGAAAAGGACAAAACCTTCCCCCCAACCCCGAAGACCTAACGGGAAAAATAAAAGTATTTGTGTAGCAGGAGCGCTCACCTGTGTCGTGGCACAGGGCAGGGGGGTGACGCAGCCTCCCCAGGATTGTTTGGGGCGAGCTGGACCTGGTCCAGAAGGAGGAAAAGGAAAAAAAAAAAGTGTTTAGGGTTGAGGGGAGAACGGTTTGGAGAGGGGGGGAGAGAAGAGAAGGAGGATGGAGAGGTGGGACCGGGAATGGCAGCCCTCCCGGGAGCCTCCATCCCATCCCACCAAGAGATCCATCCCATCCCACAACAGGATCCATCCCATCCCTCTGAGGGATCCAGATCCATCCCATCCTTCTGAGGGATCCATCTGGCTGGGGGATCCAGATCTGTCCCATCCCTCCAAGGGATCCAGATCAATCCCATCCCTCCAAGGGATCCAAATCTGTCTCGTCCCTCTGAGGGATCCATCTGTCTGAGGGATCCAGATCCATCCCTCCAAGGGATCCAGGTCCATCCTATCCCTCTGAGGGATCCAGGTCCATCCCATCTGGCTGAGGGATCCAGATCAATCCCATTCCTCCAAGGGATCCAGATCTGTCCCATCCCTCTAAGGGATCCAAGTCCATCCCATTCCTCTGAGGGATCCAGATTGTCCCATCCCTCTGTGGGATCCCTCCAAGGGATCCAGATCAATCCCATCCCTCTGAGAGATCCAGATCCATCTCATCCCTCCAAGGGATCCAGATCCATCCCTCTGAGGGACCCAGATCCATCCCATTCCTTTACGGGATCCAGATTGTCCCATCCTTCTGAGGGATCCACCTCCAAGGGATCCATCCCATCCCTCTGAGGGATCCAGGTCCATCCCATCCCTCTGAGGGATCCAGGTCCATCCCACCCCTCCAAGGGATCCAGGTCCATCCCATCCCTCTGAGGGATCTAGATCTGTCCCATTGCTCTGAGGGATCCCTCCGAGGGATCCAGGTCTATCCCACCCCTCCAAGGGATCCAGGTCCATCCCTCCAAGGGATCCAGATCCATCCCAACCCTCCAAGGGATCCAGGTCCATCCCACCCCTCCGAGGGATCCGGATCCCACCCCACCCGCTCCCTCTGGCTGCTCCTGGAGGGGCTGGGGCAGGAGGGGGGAGCTCTCCCGGGAGCTCCAGGTGCTCCCATGGCAGCCAGAGGGGCTCTGAGCTGGACCCAGGGAATGTTCTGGGAATGTTCCAGACGCGGGGCGGCTCCCTGGGGGGACAAGATCCGTGTTTTAGGGCGCTGACCACCCAAGGCAGGAGGAGGGAGTTCTCTGAAGCTGCTTGTAGGGAAAGGCGTTTTTAGGGTGCTGGGGCTCAGCCTCTGCCCCCCGGGGCCAGCAGAGCCTTGCAGGGCTCCAGGCCTGTCCCAGGGGGCATTTTGGGGTCAGATTTTGGGGTCTGGCCTGTCCCAGGAGGTGTTCTGGGGTCGGATTTTGGGGTCTGGCCTGTCCCAGGTGGTGTTTTGGGGTCGGATTTTGGGGTCTGGCCTGTCCCAGGGGGCATTTTGGGGTCTGGCCTATCCCAGGAGGTGTTTTGGGTCAGATTTTGGGGTCTGGCCTGTCCCAGGAGGTGTTTGGGGGTCGGATTTTGGGGTCTGGCCTGTCCCAGGAGGTGTTTTGGGGTCGGATTTTGGGGTCTGGCCTGTCCCAGGAGGTGTTTTGGGGTCAGATTTTGGGGTCTGGCCTGTCCCAGGTGGTGTTTTGGGGTCGGATTTTGGGGTCTGGCCTGTCCCAGGGGGCATTTTGGGGTCTGGCCTATCCCAGGAGGTGTTTTGGGGTCAGATTTTGGGGTCTGGCCTGTCCCAGGAGGTGTTTTGGGGTCGGATTTTGGGGTCTGGCCTGTCCCAGGAGGTGTTTTGGGGTCTGGCCTGTCCCACGTGGTGTTTTGGGGTCAGATTTTGTGGTCTGGCCTGTCCCAGGAGGTATTTTGGGGTCGGATTTTGGGGTCTGGCCTGTCCCAGGAGGTGTTTTGGGGTCGGATTTTGGGGTCTGGCCTGTCCCAGGAGGTGTTTTGGGGTCGGATTTTGGGGTCTGGCCTGTCCCAGGTGGTGTTTTGGGGTCGGATTTTGGGGTTTGGCCTGTCCCAGGAGGTGTTTTGGGGTCAGATTTTGGGGTCTGGCCTGTCCCAGGTGGTGTTTTGGGGTCGGATTTTGGGATCTGGCCTGTCCCAGGAGGTGTTTTGGGGTCAGATTTTGGGCTCTGTGGGGGCAGCTCTGTCCCTTTCTGCCCCCTGGGCTGGGGAGCTCTGCCCTGTCCCCAGGACCCCCCCGGCTGTGGGGTCCCCCCCAGCTGGTGTCCCCCAGACTCCCAGGGCTCTGCAGCCGGGTTTTCCTCCCCGAAATGCCTGGAATTGCAGGAATTTTGTGTCCCGGAGCCGGCGGAGCCCTCCCCGAGCCAGGCTCTGGACTTCACACCAAAGTATGTAGCAGAATCTGTACAGCTGTTAATAACTACCACTGGTTTTTGGGGGTTTGGGTTTTTTTTTTTTGTTTTTGTAAAAAAAAAAAAAGGGCCAAAAAAGAGAGAGAAAAAAAAAATTAAAAAAAAAAAGAAAAAGAAAAGAAATAAAAAGTCAATGTACTGAAGCTCGAGCGCAAGCCAAGTGTCTCTAAAGCCTCTGACCCAGGGAGTTGCACCGAGGTGGGGGGAGAGGCAGGAGCAGGGGAGGGAGCCCGGAGCTGGGGGGTGATGCTGAGGGTGTGGGGTGGAGCCCGGGAATGACGGGAGGAGCTCCCAGCCCTCGGCATCTCCCCCTTCCCATCCTGTGTCCCACGTTCTGTGTCCCATCCCATCCCATCCCATGCCCTGTGTCCCATGCCCTGTGTCCCATCCCATGCCCCGTGTCCATGCCCTGTGTCCCATCCCATGCCCTGTGTCCCACATCCTGTGTCCCGTCTTCTGTGTCCATGTTGTGTTCGTGTTCTGTGTCCCACGTTTTGTGTCCCATGTTCTGTGTCCGTGCCCTGTGTCGCACGTTCTGTGTCCCATCTTCTGTGTCCATGCTCTGTGTCCCATGTTTTGTGTCCATGTTCTGTGTCCCACGCCCTGTGTCCCATCCCATACCCTGTGTCCCACGTCCTGTGTCCCATCTTCTGTGTCCATGCCCTGTGTCCTACGTTTTGTGTCCCACGTTCTGTGTCCCATCTTCTGTGTCACACGTTTTCTGTCCCACATCCTGTGTCCCACGTTCGGTGTCCCACTCCACACCCTGTGTCCCATCCCATGTCCCACATCCCATCCCATGCCCTGTGTCCCATGTCCTGCGTCCCATCTTCTGTGTCCACGTTTTGTGTCCCACATCCTGTGTCCATCTTCTGTGTCCATGTCCTGTGTCTCACGTTTTGTGTCCCACATGCTGTGTCCCATCCTCTGTGTTCATGTCCTGTGTCCTGAGTTCTGTGTCCATGTTGTGTTCATGTTCTGTGTCCCACCTTTTGTGTCCCACGTTCTGTGTCCATGCCCTGTGTCCCACCCCATGTCCTGTGTCCCACTCCATGCCCTGCTGTGTCCCCGGGCCGTGCTGAGCACAGGGACAGAGCAGAGCACATCCAGCTGTGCCCCAGGCACATCCAGCTGTGCCCCACCTGCCCTCCGGGGAACCCGGGATAACGGCGTCCCCCTTCCCGCTCCTTCCCAAACCTTCCCAACCCTTTCCCAGCCCCTTCCAACCCTTTTCCAGCCCATTCCCATCCCTTCCAATCCTTTCCCATCCCTTTCCCAACCCTTCCCAATTCTTTCCCATCCCTTTCCCAACCCTCCCAACCCTTCCCATCCCTTTCCCATCCTTTCCAATCCTTTTCCCATTCCTTCCATCCTTTCCCATCCCTTCCCATCCCTTTCCCATCCCTTCCACCCCTTTCCCATCCCTTCCCATCCCTTCCCATCCCTTCCCAACCCTTTCCTATCCTTTCCCATCCCTTCCCATCCCTTCCACCCCTTTCCCATCCCTTCCCATCCCTTCCCATCCCTTCCCAACCCTTTCCCATCCCTTTCCCATCCCTTCCACCCCTTTCCTATCCCTTCCCATCCCTTTCCCGTCCCTTTCCCATCCCTTCCCAACCCTTTCCCATCCCTTCCCGTCCCGTTCCCAGGGTGCCACCCCCGGCCTGGGGACAGACGGTGGCTCTCGGGGACACCCCCGGCTGCCACCGCCTGCGGATCCCGCTGGCCCCGCTCCCTCCGGCGGCCCCGCCTCTGCACCGCCGCGCTTTTAATTACGGTAATTGAGCTCTAATGAGCGATTGTGCCGGGCCGCCGTGCGCTTTGTTCGCTGCTCCGGGGCTGGCATCGCTTCCAAAGCTCCTCTTCCCTGGATCCCGCTGGAAAACCGCGGGGAGGGGTGAGAACTCGCTCGGCTTAATCCCCTCCCTGGAAAAACAACAACAACAAAAAGAGAAATAAATAAAAATATCAACCAGCGGAGCCAAGGCGGAGAGCCAAAGAGCAAAAAATCCCAACGCCGCGGGAGCTCCGGGCTGGAAAAATCCCTCCGGGGGTTGGCAGAGGGTGGCGGGAGGGGCCGGTGGCACCGGGGGCTCGGGACAGGGCGCAGGGAATGGGGACAGGGCGCAGGGAATGGGGACAGGAGGCAGGGAATGGGGACAGGAGGCAGGGAATGGGGACAGGGAGCAGGGAATGGGCACAGGGAATGGGGACAGGGCGCAGGGAATGGGGACAGGAGGCAGGGAATGGGGACAGGCAGGGAATGGGGACAGGAGGCAGGGAATGAGGACAGGCAGGGAATGGGGACAGGGCGCAGGGAATGGGGACAGGGCACAGGGAATGGGGACAGGGCGCAGGGATGGGGACAGGAGGCAGGGATGGGGACAGGGCGCAGGGAATGGGCACAGGGAATAGGGACAGGGCGCAGGGAATGGGGACAGGAGGCAGGGAATGGGGACAGGAGGCAGGGAATGGGGACAGGGCGCAGGGAATGGGGACAGGAGGAAGGGAATGGGGACAGGAGGCAGGGAATGGGGACAGGAGGCAGGGAATTCCAGTCTTTTCCCATCCTTTTCCCATCCCTTTCTCATCCCTTCCAACCATTTCCCATCCTTTTCCCATCCCTTCCCAACCCTTCCAATCCATTCCCATCCTTTCCAGTCCTTTCCCATCCCTTCCAAGCCTTTCCAATCCCTTCCCAACCCTTCCCAACCCTTCCCAATCCCTTCCCATCCTTTCCCATCCTTTCCAATCCCTTCCCAACCCTTTCCCATCCCTTTCCCATCCCGTGGCTGCGAGGCTGGGACAGGATTGCTCCTGCCCCAACAGGGGCTGGAATTCCCAGCGCTGCCCCGGATCCCTGGGAATGCCCCAGGCCGGGGCTGGAGCGCCCTGGGGCGGTGCCCGTGGGCCTGGCTGTCCCTCCCTGTCCCTTCTCCCCACACAGCCCATCCCGGGATCCCTTCTCCCTGTCCCCAGGGCTGTCCCCAGGGATGTCCCCTGACATTCCCGGCTCTCCTCCCTGCTCGGGGTGGGGCTGGATTTCCCTTCCATCCCCTCCTGTGCCGCCCAGCCTCACCCTGCTGAGCCTGGAACAGCCCATCCAGGGTTTGGGGTGATCGGGGTGGGATTGGGGGCAGCCCCGTCCTCACCCCCCTGGGGGACTTTGGGGTTTTTTTGGGTTTTGGGGGTTTTTTTGGTGGTTTTTTTTTTGGTTGGTTTGGGTTTTTTGGGGTTTTTTTGGGGGGCTTTTTTTGGGTGTTTTTTTGTTTTGGTTTGGGTTTTTTTGTGTGTGTCTGGTTTTTTTTGGGGGGGTGGTGTTTTGGGTTTTTTTGGGGTTTTTTGGGTTTTATTTTTTGTTGGTTTGGGTTTTTTGGGGGTTTTTTGGGGTGTTTTTTTGTTTTGTTTTGGGTTTTTTGTGTGTGTCTGGTTTTTTGGGGGGGTGGTGTTTTGGGTTTTTTGGGGGTTTTTTGGGTTTTTTTTTTGGTTGGTTTGGGTTTTTTGGGGTTTTTTTGGGGGGGGGGGTTTGGGTGTTTTTTTGTTTTGTTTTGGGTTATTTTGTGTGTGTCTGGGTTTTTTTGGGGGGGTGGTGTTTTGGGTTTTTTGGGGGGATTTTTTTTTTTTTTGGCTTTTCTGAGTAACAATAAAAAACTTTCATTTGGGAGCAGAAGAACCTGGGCCGGCCAAAAGGAGCCTCGTTAAATCCCAGGGAGTTGTTTCATCTCGGCTCAACGGGAATAATGAGGTTTTTTTTATTTTTATTATTATTAATAATATTTTTTTTTCTTCTTTTTTCTTTTTTTTTATTTACGAGATGAGTTGGTGAACGGCCAACTTCCTCCGGGGGAATTCCTGGGGAGTGTTGATCCCAGCTGGAATTTACCTCAGGGAGGGGAAGAAAAATATATTAAAAAAAAAAAAAAAAAAAAAAAAAAAAAAAAAAAAAAAGAGAGAGAGAGAGAGAGGGAAAAAAAAGGGAAATAAATATAAAAAGAAGGAAAAAAATAATAAAAAAAAGTTTTAAAAGCTCAAACTCTGCTGTTCATAACAACGTGTGATCCAGCTCAGCCTTTCCCTGACAGCTCCCAGATGGAGCCGAGGCTTTTCCACAACACCCTCCCACAAACCTTTCCCTGCCGAGCCAGCTCCAGCCCCGAAGGAAAATCGGGAGCCCACGGGCGCCTGGTTATCCCGGGGAAATAAATAAATAGATGCAGGAATCCCGGGAAAGCCGAGCCGGGGCTGTGCGGGCAGGGTCACCCCCGCCTGTCCCTGGAGCTGCGGGGCTGGCTGCGCCCCAGGGCTCAGAAAAAATAAAAAATTAAAAATAAAATAATAAAAAAAAAAAAAAAAATCACGGCCCCAAAAACCTGCGGGAGCAGCCGAGCCTTGGGAGATTTGGAGCCCTGGATCCCTGGAATGTTCAGGTTTTGGAGCCCTGGAATGTTCAGAGCCGGGGTTTGGATTCCTGGAGTGTTCAGTGCCAGGGTTTGGAGCTCTGGATCTCTGGAATGTTCAAGGTTTGGAGCTCTGGATCCCTGGAATGTTCAGGGTTTGGAGCTCTGGAATGTTCAGTGCCAGGGTTTGGAGCCCTGGATCCCTGGAATGTTCAGGGTTTGGATCCCTGGAATGTTCAGAGCCGGGGTTTGGAGCCCTGGATCCCTGGAATGTTCAGTGCCAGGGTTTGGAGCTCTGGATCCCTGGAATGTTCAGGGTTTTGGAGTTCTGGATCCCTGGAATGTTCAGAGCCAGGGTTTGGATCTCTGGAACGTTCAGTGCCAGGGTTTGGAGCCCTGGATCCCTGGAATGGTCAGGGTTTGGAGCCCTGGAATGTTCAGTGCCAGGGTTTGGAGCTTTGGAGCCCTGGAATGTTCAGGGTTTGGAGCCTTGGATCCCTGGAATGTTCAGAGCCGGGGTTTGGAGCTCTGGATCTCTGGAATGTTCAGGGTTTGGAGCTCTGGATCCCTGGAATGTTCAGGGTTTGGAGCTCTGGAATGTTCAGAGCCGGGGTTTGGAGCCCTGGATCCCTGGAATGTTCAGGGTTTGGAGCTCTGGAATGTTCAGTGCCAGGGTTTGGATCTCTGGATCCCTGGAATGTTCAGAGCCAGGGTTTGGAGCTTTGGAGCCCTGGAATGTTCAGGGTTTGGAGCCCTGGATCCCTGGAATGTTCAGAGCTGGGGTTTGGAGCTCTGGATCCCTGGAATGTTCAAGGTTTGGAGCTCTGGAATGTTCAGTGCCAGGGTTTGGAGCCCTGGATCCCTGGAATGGTCAGAGCCGGGACAGATCCAGGGAGAATTTTGGGGTACCCGGGGAGGATTTGGGGGGCCGGGGCCGGTGCCAGGGCTGCTGGGGAAGATATTGGGGTACCCAGGGCAGATCCAGGGAGGATTTTGGGGTACCCAGGGAGGATTTGGGGTACCCAGAGAGGATTTTGGGGTACCTGGGGAGGATTTGGGGTACCCAGGGAAGATCCAGGGAGGATTTTGGGGTACCCGGGGAGGATTTGGGGTGCCAGGACCGGTGCCAGGCTCTCGGGGAGGACGCCGGGCCGGCTGCCGGGGCGCTGCCAGCAGCCCGGAGCGGCAGCCGGGGCCCGGAGCCAACCATTGTGGCTGCCGGAAACAAAAACCCAAAAAAAAAATTAAAAAAGGTTCGGAATCAGCCGTTTAATGCGAACAAAAGAATTTAATTGGTGGTTTAGGCCTAATGAGACCGCCGAGCAAATTAACAGCCCTGATCAGCAGAAACAAACAGAGTCCGGGAAGGGAAGGGAAGGGAAGGGAAGGGAAGGGAAGGGAAGGGAAGGGAAGGGAAGGGAAGGGAAGGGAAGGGAAGGGAAGGGAAGGGAAGGGATGAGCTGGGGTGGGATGGGATGGGATGGGATAGGCTGGGATTTGGGATGGGATGGGATGGGATTTGGGATGGGATGGGATGGGCCGGGCCGGGATGGGCTGGGCTGGGCTGGGATGGGATGGGATGGGCTGGGATGGGATGGGATGGGATGGGATGGGATGGGATGGGATGGGATGGGATGGGATGGGCCGGGATGGGCTGGGCTGGGATGGGCTGGGATGGGATGGGATGGGATCCATGGGATGGGATGGGATGGGATGGGCTGGGCTGGGATGGGATGGGATGGGATCCATGGGATGGGCTGGGCCGGGCTGGGCTGGGATGGGATGGGATGGGATGGGATGGGATGGGCCGGGATGGGATGGGATGGGATGGGATGGGATGGGATGGGATGGGATGGGATGGGATGGGATGGGATGGGATGGGATGGGCCGGGCTGGGCCGGGATGGGATGGGATGGGATGGGATGGGATGGGATGGGATGGGATGGGATGGGATGGGATGGGATGGGATGGGCCGGGCTGGGCTGAGATGAGCCGGGCCGGGCCGGGCAGGACCGGGGGGATCCGCAGCACCATCTGCGGCCCCTCCCGCCCGCAGGGAAAACCCCCCCGGGGCGATCCCGGCAAATCCTCAATTCCCGGGTCATTCAGGCGGGCGCAGCTTGACGGCGGCAGCGGATAAAGGGCAGAACCCCCCGCCCCAAATCGCGATTTGCATCTGAAAGGGGCGAGACGCGGCCCCAGCCCCGGGCTCTCGGGGGGGTTTCCCCCATTGAGGGGGCACAAAGGGGGCTCGCCCGCCCCCCGGCTCGGCTCAGCCCCCGGAGCCGCACACAGCCCGGTTGTTCCCGCTGTTTACTCAAGGCGTTCCTCGATTCCCAGCCTGGAGTTGGATTTCGGGGCTTGGTTTACTTTTCTGCTGGCGGGGGAGGAAAGGAAAAAAAAAAAAAAAGGAAAAAAGGAAAAAAAAAAAAAAAAGAAAAAGAAAAAGAGGGAAAAGAAGAAAGAGAAAGAGAAAGAGAAAGAGAAAGAAGAAAAACAGAAATAAAAATAAAAATAAAAATACAAAGAAAAAGTAGAAAATTAAAAAATAATAACAAAAAATAAAAATAAAAAAATAAAAATAAATAAATAAAAATAAAAATGAAAGAAAAAGAAAAAGAAAAAGAGAAAGAGAAAGAGAAAGAAAAAAGGGAAAAAAAAGAAAGAGAAAGAGAAAAAGAAAGAAAAAGAAAAAGAAAAAGAAAAAGAAAAAGAAAAAGAAAAAGAAAAAGAAAAAGAACAGAAATAAAAATAAAAATAAAAATACAAAGAAAAAGAAGAAAATCAAAAAATAATAACAAAAAATAAAAATAAAAATAAAAAATAAAAATAAAAATAAAAATAAATTAAAAAAAATAATAATGAAAGAAAAAGAAAAAGAAGAAAACCAGAAATAAAAATAAAAATACAAAGAAAAAGAAAAAAATTTAAAAATAATAACAAAAAATAAAAATAAAAATATATAAAAAATAAAAATAAAAATAAAAGAAAAAAGAAAAAGAAAAGAAAAACGGAAAAGAAAAAGGAAAAAAAATAAGAAAAAAAAAAGAAGAGGAGGAGGAGGGGAGAGAAGAAGAAGAAAAAAAATCTGTCTGATCTTTAATAATCAAAGTAATTAGAATAATCCTTTCAAGGCCTGAATGGGGGATTATTCCTTCGCGTCGTTTTAGTTTTCATCCTCGTTTTGGGCTCCGAAAAAGGCGGAAAAAACCCTTCAAAAGGGCGCACTGCCCGTCCCGGGCCCGCTTCACTCTCCTGGGAATTCCCAACCCCGTTCTCAGGGCCAAGCCCCGCTTTTATTTATTTTATTTTATTTTATTTTATTTTATTTTATTTTATTTTATTTTATTTTATTTTATTTTATTTTATTTTATTTTATATTTTATTTCATTTATTTTATTGATTTCATTTATTTCATTTCTTTTATTTATTTAGTTAGTTAGTTAGTTCATCTATTTTATTTATTTCATTTATTTTATTTTATTTTATATTTTATTTCATTTGTTTCATTTATTTTATTGATTTTATTGATTTCATTTATTTCATTTCTTTTATTGATTTCATTTATTTCATTTCTTTTATTGATTTCATTTATTTCATTTCTTTTATTTACTTAGTTAGTTCATCTATTTCATTTATTTCATTTTTTTTCATTTATTTCATTTATTTCTCTTATTTCACTTACGTCACTTATTTAATTTATTTTTTATTTCATTTGCTTTATTTATTTTATTTATTTCATTTTATTTATTTCTTTATTTGTTTCTTTTTTTATTTGTTTTATTTATTTTATTTATTTTTATTATTTTATTTTATTTTATTTTATTTTATTTATATTATTTATTTCATTTCTTTATTTCCGGCCCGGCCAAACAAACAGAGGTTTTTTTTTTTTTTAATTTTTTTTGGGGTGGAGTGGAGTTTTGTCCGGGTTTTGCTGTGGGGCTGTCTGGGGCAGATCAGGAAACCTTTGATGGGGACTTTGTGCGGTAATTAATTAATTAACACCGGGGGATTAAAAAGGTCCCAAACCTCACCTCGGTTTCACTTTTTGTAAAACCAGGCGGCCCCACCCGGGGAAAGAACGGTGGGCTCGGTTCGGGGCCGGGGGATTGTGATGGAAATAAAGGTGGGGAGGGGGCGGCGGAGCCCGGGGAGTTCTCAGAGGGGTTGGAAAAAATCAAATCCTTCCTTTTCACCCCCTCAAAAAAAAAATCCCCACAAAAACCTCAAATCCCTCCTTTCACCCCCCCAAAAAAATCCCCACAGAAACCTCAAATCCCTCCTTTCACCCCCCCCAAAAAAATCCCCACAAAAACCCCAAATCCCTCCTTTGCCCCACCCCAAAAAATCAGAAAAAACTCAAATCCCGTCTTTTCACCCCCCAAAAAAACCCCACAAAAAACTCAAATCCCTCCTTTTCCTCCTCTAAAAAAAACCAACACAAATACCCCAAATCCCTCCTTTCCCCCCAAAAAAAAATCCCCGCAAAACCCCCAAATCCAACCCCAAAAGCTTTAAAGGGTGCAGGGATGATCCCAAATCCAACCCTGGAAGGGTTTAAGGGTGCAGAGATGATCCCAAATCCAACCCAAAAAAGTTTTAAAGGGTGCAGGGGCAATCCCAAATCCAACCTGGGAATTTTTAAAGGGTTCAGGGATGATCCTCACCCCAACCCAGGAAGAGTTTTAAAGGGTGCAGAGACGATCCCAAATCCAACTCAGGGTGTTTTAAAGGATGCATGGACGATCCCAAATCCAACCCGGGAAGTTTTCAGGGCTGCAGGACTGATCCTGCCTCCTCTGGCTTCTCAAGGCCCGGGATGGATTTCCCAACCCTTGATCCCTCCTTTCCCAGGAGCTCGGGCTCTTTCCCCACGGAAAACCGGGGGCTGTGGGGAGCCGGGTGCTCCTCCCGGGTTTTCCTCGGGGTTTGGGAAAGGGGCAGGAACGGGAAAGGGGCAGGAACGGGAAAGGAGGGGCGGGAGCTGAGCGCCGGCCCTAAACGCGTTATTCCTGTTTGGGAAGTTGCCCTGGGTTCCAATGGAAAATTGTGCCCGAGGTCTGTGTTCCATCCCCATGAGCCCTTGGATGTTCTCCGGGTTTTTTGCCGTTCTCTTCTGTCTCCTTTAAGGAGTTTGTAAAAGTTTTGTTTTCAGCCTCCTGTGTCTTTGCAGTCAGACACACTTTGATATAAACGAGCCGTTTGTAATGGTGAACTCTGGAGATGTTCACGTTCTTTCCATAAAGGAGGAGGCTGCTGACGGACCTGCTGCAGGGTCCAGTGTGGATGGAGAAGGAGATTTTCTTCCTCCAATCCATGATCTGGAATCCAATCCATGATCTTCCTCCAATCCATGATCGCTGCTGGAATTCGATAAATGCCGGTTCTGTAAATAAAGTCCTTCTCCTTTCCACCTGGGACATCGCCAGGTGTGGCTGTGAGTTCTTTGTGTGAGTTCTTGGTTCTTGGAGCCAAGGTGGGGCGGTGTTTTCCTGATCTCCTGTTAACGAGCCCAACAATGCCTCATGGATCACTTCCTCTGGAGTTATCTCTGGTTAATGGGCCATCAAGGACCCACTGCAGGACTCATGGAATGACATCATCCCATTGGGAGATGCTCCGCCCAGGGGGAGGAGCCAAGCATTCCCACCTGGATATAATCCAGGGTTTGAGACATCACAGGGAGCTTTTATCCACTGGACTCCCAGAGGAGACAAGAGCTACCAGACGGAATCACTGCTTGGACAAGAACATCTCATCTGGTTCCACTGGATTCCTGGAGGAAGACTGGGCCCTTCTCACCACCTCTGGGCCCTTCTGACCATCCCTGGACCCTTCTCACCATCCCTGGGCCCTTCTCACCATCCCCAGACCTTTCTCACCATCTCTGGACCCTTCTCACCATCCCTGGGCCCTTCTCACCATCCCTGGGCCCTTCTCACCACCACTGGACCCTTCTCACCATCTCTGGACCCTTCTCACCATCCCTGGACCCTTCTCACCATCCCTGGACCCTTCTCACCATCTCTGGACCCTTCTCACCATCCCTGGACCCTTCTCACCACCCCTGGACCCTTCTCACCATCCCTGGACCCTTCTCACCACCCCTGGACCCTTCTCTCTCAGGATCATCTCTACTCCAACAGAACCACCTCTGCCACTCCAGGAGGACTCACTTTTGGGCTGCTTCAAACACCCTGACCAACAGGGTGTCAGGCTGTATTGTTCCATTTATTTTATTTTACCCTTTTTTTTTTTCCTCTCTTCTCCTATTAAATTTTGTATCTCTGACTGGGAGCCTCACTGGTTTTGCTTCCAAACCAGCACAGACGCCCATCCCCGGCCGGCTGGCAGCTCCGCTCCCTGCCCATCCCTCCCTCAGCAGACAAAGCCTTGACCTTGACCTCCTTGTCCCGGCAGCCCGCAGCCCGGGCCGGCGCTAAATCCATAAATATCGATCCATTGTTTGCCATCCTGCCATTTCCATGTCGGTTCGGAGCCCGGGGCGGATAAAGATCCCGACCAACAATAAAACTCCAGAGGCCGTAAATCCCCCCGGGGCCTCCAAGGGAGCTGCTGCCGCGGGAAGGGAAAGGGAAAACAAAGGGGGAGGCTCGGAGGGAGGGAGGGAGGGAGGGAGGAGGGAGGAGGGCGATGCTCCGCGGGCAGCCCCCGGATGGGTGGCCCCGGGCCCGCCCGTGTCCCAGGGGAGATTCCTGCTCCGGCCAGGGCTGATCCCAAATTCTGCTGGGCCCCCTGGTCACTCCTTTTCCCTTTTCCTTTCCCTTTTCCTTTCCATTTTCCTTTCCCTTTTCCTCTCCCTTTTCCCTTTTCCTTTCCATTTTCCTTTCCCTTTTCCTCTCCCTTTTCCGTTTTCCATTTTCCCTTTTCCATTCCCTTTTCCTTTTCCCTTTTCCTTTTCCTCTCCCTTTTTCCTTTCCCTTTCCCTTTCCCTTTTTCCTTTTCCTTTTCCCTTTCCCTTTTCCCTTTTCCTCCTCTTCCCCTTCCTCTTTCTCTTCCTCTTCCTCTTCATCCTCCTCCTCCTCCTCCCCCAAGCCCCAAATCCTGTTTATTTTCCATCCACCCTCAAGAGGAGGAGGAAGAGAACAAACACCCCCCCCCCCCCCCCCAATCTCCTCTTAGGGAGAGGGACAGCCAGAATTATCCTGGGACAGCGGGAATTATCCTGGGAGAGAATTATCCTGGGACAGTGGGAATTATCCTGGGAGAGAATTATCCTGGGACAGCGGGAATTATCCTGGGAGAGAATTATCCTGGGACAGTGGGAATTATCCTGGGAGAGCGGGAATTATCCCAGAGCAGCAGGAATTATCCTGGAACAGCAGGAATTATCCTGGGACAGTGGGAATTATCCTGGGAGAGCGGGAATTATTCTGGGAGAGAATTATCCTGGAATAGCAGGAATTATCCTGGGACAGCGGGAATTATCCTGGGACAGCGAGAATCATCCTTGGAGAGCAGGAATTATCTTGGGACAGCAGGAATTATCCTGGGAGAGCGGGAATTATCCCAGAGCAGCAGGAATTATTCTGGGAGACAATTATCCTGGGACAGCGGGAATTATGCTCGGAGAGCAGGAATTATCCTGGGACAGTGGGAATTATCCTGGGACAGAGGGAATTATCCTGGGACAGCAGGAATTATCCCAGGAAAGCAGGAATTATTCTGAGAGAGAAATATCCCAGGACAGCAGGAATTATCCTGGGACAGCAGGAATTATCCCGGACAACAGGATCCTCAGGATCTGCCATTCCCTCCTCCAACAAACCCCAAACCCGGCAGGAACCCCACTCCCACATCACCAGGATGGGATGAGGAGGGAGCAGCTCCAGCCCCGCCGGATCATCCCAAACCCCCTGGAGCAGAGGGAATTTCTAGGATCGGAGGCCTTGCCCCAAAATCCACCGGGAATTCCCCACGGGCATTCCCGAGGATGTCCTCGGCTCCCTGTGCTTTCCAGGATGGATCAATCCCAAAACTCCCTCGGAGCAGGGAAGCCAGGCAGGGCCCTTTGTCGGCCCATGGAGCATTCCCAAATCCTCCTCCTGGATTGCTCCCAATGATTGCAGGGATCCGGCTCAACCCGGAGCCGTGGCCTATTTTCCAATCAACCTGCCCGGAAAAAAAACCAAAAAAAACAAAACAAAAACGGAAAAACACACAAACGCTCCAAAAAAACACGATTTGTTGTGACCCGGCTCCCAAATCCCAAATCCCCGCCAAGCATTCCAATCCCTCCTTTATCCCTTAAGGTTCTTTCTAATTCAATAACCAGGATTCCCAATCCTCTCCCAATATTGGAGGGGTGGGGAGGGGGGGATGGAATTATGGAATTCCAGCTTCCCGGAGCTGCTCTCCCCAATCCTTTTCCCCCCCCCCTCCCTGCCCCAGGCCGGCTGAGCCGTGCGGGATTACAGCCGGGTAATCCCTGGGAACACATGTTGGCCGGGATAAAACGCCCGGGAAAACCCGAGGCCACGCTCAGCCGGGATCAGCTCCGGAGCTCTCACCCTCCCGGAGGCCCCGGCGGGAAGAGGGAATTCAGGGAAATAAATAAACCCTCTGCGCTCCCCAAAAAAATCTGAATTTTTTTGCCAAAAAATCTGAATTTTGGCCGGTTTTCCTCCCCTGCCCACCCCCCGGATCAGCCCCATTCCTGCTCCCGGGGGGATCATTCCAGCCCAGGGGGATTTTTCCTCTCCGGGAGGGGCTGGGAGCTAATCTGGATGTAATTCCCCAGCCCAGCCGGGGATTAGGGGGTTATATAAATGTAATTTCCTAATTAATCAGACAGCCCCAGGCCGGGTTTGTCACCGGCAGCGGCGGCGGCACCGGGGGGCTCGGCTCGGCGGAGGCAGCCAGGGAGGGGTTGTGTAAGCGGGAAAGATCCGGAAAAATCCGCTGCTCTTGGCCAAAAAAAAACCAAAAACGAGGCCAGAGAAACCCCAAAAATGAGGCCAGAGAAACCCCAAAAATGAGGCCAAAAAACCCCAAAAAGGAGGCCAGAGAAACCCCAAAAAGGAGGCCAAAAAACCCCAAAAAGGAGGCCAGAGAAACCCCAAAAATGAGGCCAGAGAAACCCCAAAAACGAGGCCAAAAAACCCCAAAAACGAGGCCAGAGAAACCCCAAAAACGAGGCCAGAGAAACCCCAAAAAGGAGGCCAGAGAAACCCCAAAAACGAGGCCCGAGAAACCCCAAAAAGGAGGCCCAAGAAACCCCAAAAAGGAGGCCAGAGAAACCCCAAAAAGGAGGCCAGAGAAACCCCAAAAGGGAGGCCAGAGAAACCCCAAAAAGGAGGCCAGAGAAACCCCAAAAGGAGGCCAGAGAAACCCCAAAAAGGAGGCCAGAGAAACCCCAAAAAGGAGGCCAGAGAAACCCCAAAAATGAGGCCAAAGAAACCTCAAAAAGGAGGCCCGAGAAACCCCAAAAACGAGGCCAGAGAAACCCCAAAACGAGGCCAGAGAAACCCCAAAAGGATCAGGACATCCCGAATCACCGGGAATTTGAGCTTTTCCTGGAGGTCCCGAAATCCAAAACCCCAAAAATGAGGCCAGAGAAACCCCAAAAACGAGGCCAGAGAAACTCCAAAAACGAGGCCTGAGAAACCCCAAAAATGAGGCCAGAGAAACTCCAAAAACAAGGCCCAGAGAAACCCCAAAAGGATGGGGGCACCCCGAATCACCGTGAATTTGAGCCTTTCCTGGAGGCCCCAAAATCCACCCCGCCCCTGACTGGAGGGAGGCTGGAAGGAAGAGGATTTTGTCCTCTTCCCAAAAAAAATCCCAGGGAAGAGCCGCGCTGCCCAGGAGAGAACAATCCAGAGGGTTCATTGCCCGCCCCCATTTTTTGTTTTTTTGGTTTTTTTGGGTTTTTTTGGGTTTTTTTGGGTTTTTTTGGGGTTTTTTTGGGTTTTTTTTGGTTTTTTTTTTTTTTTTTTTTCCAGGTGTGCTCCACCGGCACTAATTAACTAATTAACTCTCAGGTAGATTGGAGCACTCCAGCCTCCGGAATGCCAAAACAAATCCCGCCGTAATTCCCAGGAAGCCTTTTCATTAGCGGCTGCCTAATTACCCCGTTAATAGCGCGTCCCGGGAGACGGCGGCGGCGCTGGGCTCGGCAGGCAAATATTTGGGATGAGCTGAGCAAACACGGAGACAAGCGGCTCTGTTTGCCCCAGGAGCTGGGAATGCCGGAGGGGTCGATTCCCAGGGAAAAAAAAAATAAAAAATAAAAAATGGTAATCCAGGGAAAAAAAACTCCAAAAAACGGTGTTTGAGCCGCTGGGGGGGGGGGGGATGGCTGGGAGGAGAAAGAGGAGGCAGGGAGCACCTGGGGACAGCTGGGGACACAGCTGGACACACCTGGGGACACCTGAGCACACCTGGGGACATCTGGGCACAGCTGGGGTCACCTGGACACACCTGGGGACACCTGGGGACAGCTGGGACACACCTGGGGACACCTGGGGACACCTGGGGACATCTGAGACACACCTGGGGACACCTGGACACACCTGGACACACCTGAGCACACCTAGGGACACCTGGGGGCATCTGGGGACATCTGGGGACAGCTGGGACACACCTGGACACACCTGGGGACACCTGGGGACACCTGGGGACGTCTGAGACACACCTGGGGACACCTGGGACACACCTGGGGTCACCTGGGGACATCTGGGCACACCTGAACACACCTGGGGACACCTGGGGACACCTGGGGACACACCTGAACACACCTGGACACACCTGGACACACCTGGGGACATCTGGGCACAGCTGGACACACCTGGGGACACACCTGGACACACCTGAGCACACCTGGGGACACCTGAGCACACCTGGGGACAGCTGGGGACAGCTGGGGACAGCTGGGACACACCTGGACACACCTGGGGACATCTGGGGACACCTGGGGACATCTGGGGACAGCTGGGGACATCTGAGACACACCTGGGGTCACCTGGACACACCTGGGGACAGCTGGGGACACCTGGGGTCACCTGGCGACACCTGGGGACATCTGGGGACAGCTGGGGCACACCTGGACACATCTGGGGACATCTGGGGACATCTGGGGACAGCTGGGCACAGCTGGGACACACCTGGGCACAGCTGGGCAGGGTGTGCACTCCTGTGCTGGTGTCCTTTGGGGAAGGATGTGATTCCCAGAAAAGGGGGGATGGGAAACCCCCGGATGACGTCACGGCAGGAGGATGACGTCATTGAAGGATGATGACGTCACGGAAGGATGATGTCATGGTGGGGAGATTGCGTCATGGTGGAAGGATGACGTCACGGCGCTAAAACGATGCGGCAGGATGATGTCATGGCGTAAGGAGGATGACGTCACAGGTGGGTGATGTCATGGAAGGATGATGACATCATGGGAGGAGGATGACGTCATGTTGGTGATGATGTCACAGGATGAGGATGTCGTTGGGGATGATGTCATGGCGAGAAGATGATGTCACTGCAGGAGGATGACGTCACGGCAGGGCTATGCTGACGTCACAGCAAGATGATGATGACGATGATGATGATGATGATGATGACGATGATGATGATAACGATGATGATGATGATAATGATGATGATGATGATGATGATGATGACGATGATGGCCCAGCAGGATGATGATGATGGTGTCATGGGTCCCAAACCCATCCCAATCCCATCCAAATCCCATCCCCATCCCAAACTCATCCCAAACCCATCCCACCCCATCCCAAACCCATCCCAATCCCAATCCCATCCCACCCCATCCCATCCCAAACCCATCCGAATTCCAAACCCATCCCACTCCATCCCCATCCCATCCCATCCCAAACCCATCCCAATCCCATCCCAAACCCATCCCAATCCCATCTCCACCCCATCCCATCCCATCCCATCCCAAACCCACCCCATTGCCATCCTCATCCCAATCCCATCCCATTCCCACCCCACCCCACCCCAAAAGCTCCACAGAACAGATTTGTCGGATTGCCCATCCCTCATCCCCAGGAAGGAAAATCTCCAGAGCTCCTGGAACTGAAGAACTTCCCCCCCAAATCCCAGCCTTACATTTGGGATGAAATCCTCCCTTCCCACATCCAAACAGGGAATTTTTTTCTGTTGGGAAAGCCGGAGCGAGGCCAGCCAGGAGAGGGGAAACGCGATTTTCCCATTCACATTGTGACTCGGCAGCCATTTAATTATTTTAATTAGGCTTAATTGGTGGTAAATTTACAATGATATGCTTGATACCTGGCATTAAATCTTCCCGCGCATAAATGTTTTGTTCAAAGGGGGGAAAACAGGCGCGTGGCACCCTGCCAGCAATTAGCGCTGAATGCGCTAATGACAGATTAGGCCCGGGCCGCGATTCCCGGTGACAGCAGCAGCAAAGCCGGGAGCTTCCAGCGGGAACGGGAACGGGAACAGCCACCGGCTGCGGGAGCTCCCGGTGCAGGGAGGAGCGTGATTCCCGGGAAAACGCCAGAGACCGGGATGGGATCGGCTCGGTGGTGGCCACCTGGTCCCATCCCAAAATCACCCCCAGCATTCCCAGCCTCCCTCTGGGAAAACCCAGCTCCTTCCCCAGGCCTCTCCCCAGGACATTGTTCCCATATCCCAGGAAAATTCCAGCAGCTGGGATGGGACCAATTCAGTGGTGGCCACCTGGTCCCCATCCCAAAATCACCCCCAGCATTCCCAGCCTCCCTCTGGGAAAACCCAGCTCCGTCCCCAGGCCTCTCTCCAGGACATCATTCCCATATCCTCTCCTGTATCCCAGGAAAATTCCAGCTGCTGGGATGGGACCGGCTCGGTGGTTCCACCTAGTCCCCATGCCAAAATCACCCTGAGCATTCCCAGCCTCCCTGCAGGAAAACCCAGCTCTGTCCCCAGACCTCTCTTCAGGACGTCATTCCTGTATCCCAGGAAAATTCCAGTGGCTGTGATGGGACTGATTCAGTGGTGGCCACCTGGTGCCCATCCCAAAATCACCCCCAGCATTCCCAGTCTCAGCAGCTCCCTCTGGGAAAACCCAGCTCCATCCCCAGGCCTCTCTCCAGAACATCATTCCCATATCCTCTCCTGTATCCCAGGAAAATTCCAGTGGCTGGGATGGGACCGGCTCGGTGGTGGCCACCTGGTGCCCATCCCAAAATCACCCTGAGCATTCCCAGCCTCAGCAGCTCCCTGTGGGAAAACCCAGTTCCGCCCCCAGGCCTTTTCCCAGGACATTGTTCCCATATCCTCTCCCGTATCCCAGGAAAACGCCAGAGACCGGGATGGGACCGGCTCGGTGGTGGCCACCTGGTCCCACCCCAAAATCACCCTGAGCATTCCCAGCCTCCCTCTGGGAAAACCCAGCTCCATCCCCAGGACATCATTCCCACATCCTCCCCATATCTCACTGCGTCAGCGCTCTCCTCACTCAGCTTCTCCATCCCTTCTTTCCCGTGGAATTCCAGCCGCCAGAATCCCCCCCCTCCACCCCCCGCTCCTTTAAAATTCCTCCCAAATTCGGGTTTCCTGGATCTCTAAGGCGGCTGGGAAGGGCGGCTGGAGAAGCAGGAGGCTGCTCCCGGCCCTGGGAGCGGAATCCGGGACGCGGAGCCATCCCGGCCTTCCAATTACGGCTGGAAATCCCGGGAAAGATGGATTCCAGCGCTCCCTAACCGCAGCTAAGTGCGCCGGGAGGGTTTTAACTCTCCCCCATCCCTATTGATCTTCCTGTCTCCCGCTCCTGCTGGAAACAATTAGAGGTCAATAAGCGACGGGAGCTGGAATTCCCAGCTGCCGGAGGAACCCTTTGGAAATATCTCCTCGCGCTTCTACGCCCGGGGGCTCTGTCAATGCCGCCATCCGATATTTTTAATGGAAAAGAAAGGGTCCTGGAAAATCTATCCGTGCTGTCTCCTGGCCCGGGAGCAGAGGGGATTAATCCAGAGGAGGGAAATCCAAAGGATGAATGGCAGGGAAGCTCTGTTCCAGCAGCCCCATCCATCCTGGAGCGGCTGGAATGCCGTTACCCTCGGCGTGACCCTGCTGAAGGACGGGGAATCCTTCTCCAGAGCAGCCAGGGACGGAAATCCGGGCACGGAAAGGTGGGAGGCAGGTTGGAAGTGGCAGGAAGGCAGCGATTCCCTGGGGATCAGGAGGGGGGAATGCTGCGGGACCCCAGTGGGATGCAGGGCTTGGATTCTCTGCCGGAACATGGGTGGGATGCAGGTGTTGGATGTGTGGACTGGGGACAGGCGCTGGATACAAGTGTTGGATACAAGTGTTGGATGCACACCCTGGATCCATGTTGGATGCACACCCTGGATCCATGTTGGATGCTCACCCTGGATCCATGTTGGATGCACACCCTGGATCCATGTTGGATGCACACCCTGGATCCATGTTGGATGCACAGCACAGATCCATGTTGGATGCACACCCCGGATCCATGTTGGATGCACACTCTGGATCCATGTTGGATGCACACCCTGGATCCATGTTGGATGCTCACCCTGGATCCACGTTGGATTCACACCCTGGATCCGTGTTGGATGCACACCCTGGATCGATGTTGGATGCACACCCTGGATCCATGTTGGATGCACACTCTGGATCCATGTTGGATGCACACTCTGGATCCATGTTGGATGCACAGCACAGATCCATGTTGGATGCTCACCCTGGATCCATGTTGGATGCACACCCCGGATCCACGTTGGATTCACACCCTGGATCCATGTTGGATGCACAGCACAGATCCATGTTGGATGCACAGCACAGATCCATGTTGGATGCACACCCTGGATCCACGTTGGATTCACATCCTGGTTCCATGTTGGATGCACACCCTGGATCCATGTTGGATGTCCTGGGACACCCCAGGAGCAGAGGCCGGAAAGCCCCAGGACAATTCCCTGGGATCCCTCTCCTGCTGGGAGTGACCCAGCCCGAGCAGAGGCACCGTTCCCACATGGAAATCCCGGGATGCTGGGCAGACCTGACCCATTTCCCAAGGCAGAGCCACGGAGCCCAGCTCAATTCCCAGCTCAATCCCGCCAGGAATCATTGAGTGCGGCTGGGGATGAAGGCCCTGGAACGTTCCAGAGCCGTTTATCTCCTTTTTCCGGACTTGTTACCTCCTCCTCCAGACCTCCGCTGTCATTCCCAGCCCGGATCCGATGGAGAATCCCTTTTGGAATCCTGGAGCACAGACAGAAGACACAGAGCGAGGGATCCACTGGATCCCAAGGAGCGGCCGGGAAGCTGGGACTCATCCAGCCCCTTCTCCCGGGGATTCCCCGGGCGCTGCCACGTGTCCCGAATCCCGGAATAACCCCCAGAGCACCTGAACAGCTCCTGAGCCGCCCCAGGCACGCTGGCTGGGGAATGTGAGCCCATCCCGGGAATGTGAGCCCATCCCGGGAATGTGAGCCCATCCCGGAGCGGCCCTAAATCATCCCCTGACTCCCGGCCTCTGCCAGGGGTGGAACGGAGCCGCAGCCTTTGGACGCACCTTTGGACAGCCCCTGATTTAGGAGAGGCTTGGATTTCACTCGGATCCCGTCCGAGGCACACTGTGGGGGAGGCGGATTTTCCAGGAGCTCGGGAAAAAAAATAGCAGCAGCAGCTCCCGAGGAAGGAGGAGAAGCTCCTTGCCGGGCCCCTGAAGGAGGAGCCGCTCCGGAGATCATTAAGCCGAGCTTAGCTGATAATTGGAGCTTATAATTAAAAAATGATTTATTGACGCCAGCTTTAGTGGGGAAATTATGTTGGAGCTTCCTGTTAAAGCCATAAAAGTCCTCGCTCGCATCCTTAAACTCCAGGATTATTTTTAACAGCCCTTTTCTTTTTTTTCCCCTCGGAGGGGAGGGAGGAGCAGCCCTGTACCTGCTCCGTTCCTCCCGGGAAAATCCTTCCTCGTTAATTCTGGGAATGGTGTAGGGCTGGAGGAGCCACTCCAGCACAGCTCGAGATGAGCGTGCTCCAAATCAAGATAAATCTACCCGAAATCGAGAGAAAGCTACGCAGAATCGACAGAAACCTGCTCAGAATCGACAGAAACCGGCCCAAAATCAATATAAACCTTCCCAAAATCAATATAAACCTACCCAAAATGAAGATAAACCTGCCCAAAATCGATAGAAACCTGCCCCAAACTGGTAGAAACCTACCCAAAATGAAGATAAACCTGCCCAAAACTGATAGAAACCTACCCAAAATGAAGATAAACCTGCCCAAAATCGATAGAAACCTGCCCAAAATCGATAGAAACCTGCCCAAAACTGATAGAAACCTACCCAAAACTGATAGAAACCTGCCCAAAATCGACAGAAACCGGCCCAAAATCAATATAAACCTTCCCAAAATCAATATAAACCTACCCAAAACTGATAGAAACCTACCCAAAATGAAGATAAACCTGCCCAAAATCGATAGAAACCTACCCAAAATGAAGATAAACCTACCCAAAATCAATAGAAACCTGCCCAAAATGAAGATCAACCTTTCCAGAACCGAGTCAACCCCTCCCCAAATCCTCATTCCAGAGGTTTCCCTGCTCATCCCACAGCAGCAGTGCCCTCCTTCCTCATCCTCCCGGCTGGAAAAGCCCAGCGCCGGTTTCATTAGGATCTGATAAGGATGGAGTGATTAGCAATTATCAGTTGTTATCCAGGATCATTTATTCCGTTGTTTTCCGGGATGCCAACGACGCCAGGGACACGCGTATCCCACACCCCCAGACCTGCAGAAATCCTGGGATTTTTTTTAACGAGCGAACAGCTTTTAAAGCACAACAACGCTTCCAAGAGATGAAACTCCTGGAAATTCAGCGGAGCCAGGCCGGGATTTAGGGGCTGGAGGAGCAGCGGGAAGGCCGGGAAGTGAACATCCCACCCTCGCTGCTGGTTTTCCAGCAGGATTCCAGGAGAGGGCCTGAGCATCCTCCTCATCCCGGAGGCTCTCCTGGAGCTGGGAATGGAACCTGGAGCAGCAGGACGGGGAACAGTGGGAATTATCCCCAGAGAGCAGGAATTATCCTGGGACAGTGGGAATTATCCTGGGACAGTGGGAATTATCCTCAGAGAGCAGGAATTATCCTGGGACAGCGGGAATTATCCTCAGAGAGCAGGAATTATCCCGGGACAGTGGGAATTATCCTCAGAGAGCAGGAATTATCCTGGGACAGTGGGAATTATCCTCAGAGAGCAGGAATTATCCTGGGACAGTGGGAATTATCCTCAGAGAGCAGGAATTATCCCGGGACAGTGGGAATTATCCTCAGAGGGCAGGAATTATCCTGGGACAGTGGGAATTATCCTCAGAGAGCAGGAATTATCCTGGGACAGTGGGAATTATCCTGGGACAGCTCCTGGGAGCTCAGGAAATCCTTCCCGATGGGTTTTAGGGCAGCGATCCGGGGTGGGGATTCCAGCAGGAATTCCAGCAGGAATTTCTCCTCCCAGGTGACCAAACAGCTCCGATTCCCGGAGCAGGAACAGCCCCGCGGGAGCTCCTCCAGCTCCAGCTCCAGCTCCATCCCCAACAAAGCCTCCCTTTATCCCGCGGCGTTTTGTTCCCATGGCACGGAGGTCAGCGGGAAAGGAGATTTATTAAAGGCATAAACAAACCTCGGGAATGCTGCCGGTAATTCCACTTCCGTCCAAAAGCCCCTTGGTTTTTTTTGTGTGGTTTTTTTTTTATTATTATTCCTTTTTTTTTTCTTTTTTTTTTTTTTTTTTAAAGCTCCTTTAAATGATCTCTTCCCAAAGAAAAAACTCCCGTGTAATCTGCCGGCGAGGGAAGGAGGGAGGGAAGGAGGGAGGGCTGCCGAGCCATGAATTATTCAGGAAAAGCTCTCGGGAGCCTCTGGAGATTATTCCCACCATTGTCCGCCCTGATGGGTCATTATGCGCTCCCCGGATTTAATCTTTGGGGCTATCCAGAGAGAGAGAGAGGGGAAAAAAAAAAAAAAAAAAAAGAAAAAAAAAAGTGGATGAATAACAATTTTCCTGTAATAACCTTCAACTAACCTTTCAACCGGAGTGAGTAATTCCAATCCTATTTTCACATCAATGCCGCAGTCAAAGCCAGGCAATTATCCCTTATCTCTTCCAGAACCCTCCTCCTTTAATTTTTAAAGGGATGTTCGAGCACTTTACTGCAGGCAGGGAGAAGAAAGGAGCCCGGGATGGAGTCCGGGAATGTTTTGATGAGCAGCGATAGCCATGAGCTTTGGATAATTATTAATTCCATTAATTCCTCCCCCCCCCCCGCCTTTTGCCGCATTCTCCAGCTCCCCGTTTCCTCACCCTGCTGGGACAGGGAAAAGGGATCACCCCCCTCCAATTCCCTGAGTTTCCCTCCCTTTTTGTTCCCTGGGTGACAGGTGGCTCTTCCAGAATTCCCAAATCATTCCCAAAAATCCCAGCGCTGCTTCCCGGGAGAGCGGGACTGAGGAGAACCATCCCGCGGGGCCGGCACCAGGCAGGGCCACCCTCGGTGTCCCCAAGAGCTCCGGGGAGGGGACAGGAGCCCGCGGGGAGAGCCAGGGATGCGCCGCAGAATTCCCGAGGCTTGGATCTCCCCGGAGCTGCCCTGGGAAAACACCTCGGGAAAGGGATTTTTGAACGGCCGGATTTAGGGAGCAGCACCGGCCCCCCATTCCAGCCCCGAGCTCTCCCTGCTCCACACCCGCTCCCAGCTCCTTTCCCACCTGGAATGGGAGGAAGGAAAAACCTCGGGGACGTCCCTGGCGGAAAGCAGCCAGCACATCCCATAATTCTATCATTGTGCACATAGGAAAAAAAAATATGTATTTTTTTAGAATTATATTTATATAAAAATATGTCTAGGTATAAATCTAGAATCTAGAATCTAATATAGAATATATAATATAAAGTATACAATAAGTATTATATAATTGTACAATATATATCATATACTAGGTAATAAATACAATATAACATAATATTGTATAATATTGTATAATATTGTATAATATTGTATAATATTGTATAATATTGTATAATATTGTATAATATAATATAATATAATATAACATCATATCTATTATTTATTACAGATAGTATATTATAGGTAGTATATTATATATACTATATAGTATATATTATATTATATGTGATATGTGATACGTTATATGTTACATACAAAATGTAATATATAATATAAAAATGTATAAATGTGCGAAATAAATAGATATAAAGTGCCTCCACCACACAAAACCGTATTTATACCTAGAAATACACTTACAAAAATAGTTTTACCTAGAAACATTCTCATATAAAAATCCTGTTTTCCATATTTAGGACACAGGAACTGCCCAGGCCCAGCTGCCCCTTTCCCCCAAATGTCCCAAACCCGCCCTTCCTGCGGTGCCGGGCAGATCCCTCCTGACCAGAGCGGCAATTCCATGGGAAAAAGGGCCCGTTGTTCCCGGAGAACGGCACCGGGAATCGGGAATGCTCTGCTCCCCAGCCCCTGTCCCCTTTGAGGGCGCAGGGATCCCTCAGAACATCCCAAATCCTGGGATGTTCAGGGCTTTCAGAGCCCCGGGATGGGATGGGATGGGATGGGATGGGATGGGATGGGATGGGATGGGATGGGATGGGATGGGATGGGATGGGGAGCGGGAGCTGCCGCCAGCTGGCACCGCCGGCAGCTCCGGATCAATGCCCGCGATTGTTCGGGAGCAGCGGGAGCACGGGAATGGGGAAGGACGGGAACTGAGAGGGAAAATCGGCTGGAGGGGCCGGGGTGAGGGGATGGGGTGGGCAGGAGCAGGGATGGGGCAGGAAAGGGATTGGGATGGGCAGGGGAGGATCGGGAATGGGGCAGGAAAGGGATAGGGAATGAGCAGAGCTGGGATTGGGATGGGCAGGGGAGGATGGGGAATGGGCAGAACTGGGATTGGGATGGGCAGGGGTGGATCAGGAATGGGATTGGGATGGGCAGGGAGGGATCAGGAACGGGCAGAGCTGGGATTGGGATGGGCAGAGCTGGGATTGGGATGGGCAGAGCTGGGATTGGGATGGGCAGAGCTGGGATTGGGATTGGGGCAGGAAAGGGATTGGGATGGACAGAGCTGGGATTGGGATGGACAGGGAGGGATCAGGAATGGGGCAGGAAAGGGATTGGGATGGGCAGAGCCGAGATTGGGATAGGCAGGGGAGGATCAGGAATGGGCAGGGGAGGATCGGGAATGGGCAGAGCCAAAGACCCAAGGAGCATCCCAGGGATTTCAGGGATCAGGCAGCGGTGGCACTTGGGGGTTTAATTCCATGTGGAGGTGGCACTTTGGGATTTAATTCCATGTGGCACTTTGGGGGTTTAATTCCATGTGGCACTTTGGGGACAGGGTCAGGGGTGGCCTTGGAGGTGCTGGGAGTGGTCAGACCCGATGACCTTGGGGACCTTTTCCAAGCAAAACGATTCCAGGATCCCACGGTGGGGTGCCCACCCCTGCTGTCCCCCGGAGCCAAGCCCCGTCCCCAGCTCCACCCTCCCGGTGATCCGCGGGGCTCCAACCCCGGCATTCCCAGATCCAGGAGCAGGGATTTCCCATCCCCACACCAGGCAGCGAACACAAACCTTTTGTCAGCGCTGGCAGAGCCGAGATTTTAGGGAAACTGGATTGAGGGGGAGGAAATAAAAAATAAAAAAATGGAAAACGGGAAAAAAAAATTTAATTGGGACAACTTCCAGCGGGGAGCCCGGTGTGCTGGAGGGCAGGAGAGCCATCCGGAGCAGGGAATGATTTAGAGGGAAGCAGGAGGAGGATTTGGGAAACCATGGCACCGGGTCCCCGCGGTGCTCATTAAGGTTGTACAGATTGCAGCTCCCAGCCCTCCAAAGTGCCCGTTATTAATCCATAAAAACATCGCCCCGGTGATTGAATCCGATGATTACCGGAGCGGGAAGAGCACGGGAGACCTGGGAAAAAATATCCTGGCGCTCTCCCTGCAAGGCTCTGGGAGCAGGGGAAGGAAATTAAAAAAATAAAATAAAAAAAAAAGTTAAAAAAAAAGAAAAAAAAGGAAAATGATGTGGAATATTAATGAGAGCTGCTCGCCCCCGGGCACGGAGCGCAATCCAGGCTTTTCCCGGGGATATCCAGAGGGGAAGAGCTGATTACCGGGGATAAACAACCCCAAATATTCGGGATCTTGGGATTTCACCTGCGGTGTGGCCGCCAAAGCCGATTCCCTTATCAGCCCTGGGCAGGCGCGGCCCCGGGGGATCCGGAGCGCCGGGAGCGGGGCTGAGCCCGGCTCCGATGGAATTAGCACCGGGATGAGCCTCTGGAAGGTGGCGCGGCAGCCTGGGGCAGAGCAGAGGATTTATTGCTGGCTGGGATCCTTGGAAGTGAAACCGATGGATTGAGGGCACCTTCGGGAGTGCCAACAATTAACAGGGAATTCGGGAAGGAGGGGTGCCCGCCGTGCCAGGCAGGGCTGGAAACGCCATCCCGCGGCTCCCGGGGATGCGGGAATGTCCCTGGGAGAGCAGGGACATCACGGGATCCCGGAGCACTGGGATCCAATGGGAGAGAACAGCCCCATTCCCACTGGGATCCAATGGGATAGAACAGCCCCATTCCCACTGGAATCCGATGGGATAGAATAGCCCCATTCCCATTGGGATCTGATGGGAGAGAACAGCCCCATTCCCACCAGGATCCAATGGGATAGAACAGCCCCATTCCCACTGGGATCTAATGGAGAGAACAGCCCCATTCCCACTGGAATAGAACAGCCGCATTCCCACTGGGATCCAATGGGAGAAAACAGCCCCATTCCCACTGAGATCCAATGGGATAGAACAGCCCCATTCCCACTGGGATCCAATGGGATAGAACAGCCCCATTCCCATTGGGATCTGATGGGATAGAACAGCCTCATTCCCACTGGGATCCGATGGGATAGAACAGCCCCATTCCCACTGGGATCTGATGGGAGAGAACAGCCCCATTCCCACTGGGATCTGACGGGATAGAACAGCCCCATTCCCACTGGGATCCAATGGGATAGAACAGCCCCATTCCCACCAGGATCCAATGGGATAGAACAGCCCCATTCCCATCGGGATCTAACGGGATAGAACAGCCCCATTCCCACTGGGATCCAATGGGATAGAACAGCCCCATTCCCACTGGAATAGAACAGCCCCATTCCCACCAGGATCCAATGGAAGGGAAGAACAGCCCCATTCCCACCAGGAATCCAAGGGAAACGGGAGGAGGGAGCCGGGATCCAGGATCCCCAGGAAGGACGGAGCTGGGAGGCGGCGGAGGAGCTATAATTAACCCGAGAGCTCGTTAGCGAGGCGAGGGAACATCCAAGGGAGCGACATTTCCCTCCCAACCAACGCCTTGCGCTTGGAGGCTTTTCCGTCCTTGGCAACGGATTCTCCGCTCGGAGGGAAGCTCGGAGGTGCTTCCCTTCTGCTCAGCCACCCAGCCCGGGCTCATTAGGGAATTCTTAATTAGCTGCTGCTGCTGCTGCTTCTCCTGCAGGGAGGCTTGGAGCCGGGGTTTCCACGTGAGCCGCGGTTTTTTGCGGATGTTCCCGTTAAAATCCCGGCTCATCCGCCGCCTCCCCTCGGCTGGGAGTCTCCGTCCAGCGCCGGCCGTTTGTTTGTTCAGATCCCGGTGAATGCCCGGGAGATTCCCAGTGGGATCCGGCCCCGGCTGGATCCTGGCTCCAGGAGACAGGTTACTCCTTCCCTGGGCTTTTCCCAAAGGTTCCGCCTGGCTAATCCGTGAGTAAAACCGGGACAGGGAGCACCCAGCCCGGCCGAGCTGAATTCCTGGACTCTTCCATCCACCCCCAGGGATGAGGCAGGGCAAGGGATCCCGGTGGCTTTGGGAGAGAATTCCAGAGAAAACAAAGGCCGGATGTCAGCAGATAATGGCTTGGGGATGGGATGGGATCAGTGGGATGGGATTGGGATGGAATTGGGATGGAATTGGGATGGAATTGGGATTGGGATCCATGGGATGGGGTGGGATGGGGATGGGATTGGGATCCGAGGCGGATGGGATTGGAATCCATGGGACTGGGATCCATGGGATGGGGTGGGATGGGATTGGGATCCGAGGCAGATGGGATTGGGATCCATGGGATTGGGATCCATGGGATGGGGTGGGATGGGGTGGGATTGGGATGGGGTGGGATTCCGACAAGGTGGGACTGGGATGGGATGGCATTGGATTCCCTGCTGCATTTCCACGTTTCCAGCATCCTCAGGTGTCCCCCTGTCTGTCCGGAGCCCATCCTGGCTCCATCCTCAGCATCATCCCAGGTCCCAGGGTGAGATCCCAGTGCCGGCGGTGATTCCATCAGGATCTGGGATCCAGCAGCCTGGGAGCCCGGAGAAGTGGAGCCCTGATGTGCCCATGGATCCGTGGGCTCCAGCAGCCCCTTTGCCCACTTCTCTCAGTGCTGGAGGGCACAAATTCCCGCTTCCTTGAAGATCCCTCTCAGATCCCATTCCGCCCTCCCTGTGCCCATCCCATGGATCCCAATCCTCTCTTGGATCCCAATCCCCTCTCCCACAATCCCAATCCCCTCTCCCTGTGCCCATCCCATGGATCCCAATCCCCTCTTCATCCCAGGGATCCCAATCTCCCCGTGCCCATCCCATGGATCCCAATCCCCACTCGGATCCTAATCCCCTCTCCCCATGCCCATCCCAGGGATCCCAATCCCCTTTCCCCATGGTTTTCCACAGATCCCAATCTCCTCTCCCATGGATCCCAATCCCCTCTCCCCATGCCCATCCCACGGATCCCAATCCCCTCTCGGATCCCAATCCCCTCTCCCCGTGCCCATCCCATGGATCCCAATCCCCTCTCCCCGTGCCCATCCCACGGATCCCAATCCCCTCTCCCCGTGCCCATCCCAACCTGGGCTCCGCATCCATCTCCGCTTTTTTCCGCCAGCCCCGGGAGCCTGGGTGGGAATCGGGATTCCAAGGTGCCAAACAATTCCTCCTCCTTTATCCCTGCCAGCTCGCCAGCCTCCCCTCCCCTCCCCTCCCCTCTCCTCCTCCGCTCCTCTTTCCCTCAGCCCCGCTACCTTTATTTTTGCAAAGCGTCTATAATTACCAAATGCTCCGAGATTCCGCCCAAAAAAAAAAAAAAAAAAATTAAAAAAAAAATAAAATCCCAACCCCTCGGAATCCGGGGACGTCTCCTCGCTGCTGTCAGCTCGGGCTCTAAATGTTGTGATTGATAAAATTAAAACTGTGAAGCGAGGCACGAAATCTGTCTCGTAGACACCACTTCTCTTTCAGGAGAAAACAACGCCAAAAGAAAAAAAAAAAAAAAAGAAACCCAACCAAAAAAAAAAAAAAACCAAAAAAAAAAAAAAACCCAAAAAAAAAAGAAACCCAAAAAAAAAAAAAAAGGCAAAAATCACCAAATGATTCCCTGGAGAACGGCGGGGGGAATTTGTGAGCTGCTTTTTTTTTTTTTCCCCCCCCCTGAGGAGCTTAATAAGACATCCCGGGCTGGAATTTTTATTCGGTTTCCTTGTGTGAGATCCCCGAATTTCCTCCGCTTTAATTGCCGCCAAGCAGGGAAGCTTTAGTCACAGTGTAATGTACCCAGGCATGTTCCGGCTCTAATGAATCATCCCAACCCTGCATTCCAAGCAATTAAGGGAAATCCGGCTGTTCGTTAGTGAGGCGGAAAATAAATTTAATCTCCCTGCTAAAAAATCAATTATCCCGCTGTAATGGAGAATTCAATTTGGGTCACGCTCCATAAATTTCCCGGGTTTAGGATGCTCGGTGAGGGCTCGTTATGAGGTTGTGCACGTCGTGGGGAGACGAGGGAGCGGGGAGTGGGTTGGGAAAACATCCTGGAAGTTTCCCGGGGAGCTGGGATGGGTTCAGAGGGAAAGAGGGGGAAGTTCAGGTTGGGAATAAGGGAAGGAATTCCTGCTGGGAAAGGTGGAGAGGCTCTGGGAAAGGGAAGGATCCAAGGAGAGCTCAGAACCCCTGCAGGGCGTGAAGGGGCTCCAGGAGAGCTGGAGAGGAATTTGAAGATAAGGGCTGGAGGGACAGGACACAGGGAATGGCTTCCCAGGGATGGATAGGAGACTGGGAAGGAATTCCTGGCTGGAATCCCCTCTGGATTCTCTGGACTGGGTTGGCATTCCCAGAGCAGCTGTGGCTGCCCCTGGATCCCTGGAAGTGCCCCAGGCCGGGCTGGGAGCAGCCTGGGTTTGGTGGGAGGAGCCCCTGCCCTGGCAGGGGTGGCACTGGGTGGAATTCCACCTCCTTTCCCAGCCCAAACCATTCCAGGGCTCCACAGCTCTCTGCTTCAGAGAAGCGGGGATCTGTGCTCTGGGGTGTTGTGGATCCCAATCCCCTCTCAGATCCCAAATCCCCTCTCCCTGTGCCCATCCCAGGGATCCCAATCCCCTCTCCCTGTGCCCATCCCACAGATCCCAATCCCCTCTCGGATCCCAATCCCCTTTCCCTGTGCCCATCCCATTGATCCCAATCCCCTCTCCCCGTGCCCATCCCATGGATCCCAATCCCCTCTCCCCATGCCCATCCCATTGATCTCAATCCCCTCTCAGATCCCAATCCCCTCTCGGATCCCAATCCCCTCTCCCTGTGCCCATCCCATTGATCCCAATCCCCTCTCCCTGTGCCCATCCCATGGATCCCAATCCCCTCTCCCCATGCCCATCCCAGGGATCCCAATCCCCTCTCGGATCCAAATCCCCTCTCCCCGTGCCCATCCCATGGATCCAAATCCCCTCTCAGATCCCAATCCCTTCTCCCCATGCCCATCCCACGGATCCCAATCCCCTCTCGGATCCCAATCCCCTCTCCCCGTGCCCATCCCACGGATCCCAATCCCCTCTCGGACCCCAATTCCCTCTTCCTGTGCCCATCCCATGGATCCCAATCCCCTCTCCCCGTGCCCATCCCAGCCTGGGCTCCGCATCCATCTCCGCTTTTTTTTTGGCCAGGATTTGGTGGGCACGGCCTCCTCCTCCTCCTCCTCCATCCTTCTCCATCCATCCCGGGGAATCCAAGGGAGGGGATCCAGCGGCAATCCCGGCCCTGGGAGCCTGCGCACACCTCGGGCTCCTAATTGAGCTCGGCTTTCCGCAGCTCCTAATTAATCTCGGCTCTCGGTGGGTGATCAGGGCTTCGCAGCTCATTAAAGCCTTTCCCCCTTGGAGAGCTCTTCCCTCCGCTTCCCTTTTCCTTTTGGGAGGAGGAGGATTCCATGCGAAGCTGCCTCCGGCTGCCCAGCTCGGAGGAACAGTCTGAGGGATTGGGGGAACAGATCACCGGATCGGGAATTTTTTTTTTCCCACCCCCACACCTCCTTTTGGAATGGAAAAGAAAAGGAAAAAAAAGGAAAGAAAAGGAAAAAGAATCCTCCTCAGATCCCATCAACAATTCCAGGAGGAATGCGCACCGTGGATCCTCGGGAATGGCCCCAATCCTGTGCTCCTTCCATGCCGGAATTCCCTCTCCTCAGGTTTTATAGGAACGTGTTCCCTTCTCCTGCTGGAGTGCTCGGGGAGGGGTTAATCAGCCCAATCACCACCCTCTAAATTAGGCGCTAATTAGCGCCAAATAATCATCGAGCTCTCCAAATTCCCGAACTCCAGCAGCCTCTCCCCACCCTTCGGCGCTCCTGGAGCTCACCAAACCCTGGAGGAGCTCCAGGGCCGCCTCAGGAACGCTCCGGACAAATTCCCCCCCAGGCATCCCGAGGGATCCGGCTGGATCTGATTTATTAAAATACGAATATCGATCTCATATCGATACCCAACTGTGACGGACAGAAGAATCTCCAACAGTTAATTTAGGAAGTGTGTTTCTGAGATAGAGGGTTTGCCATCATCTCGTGTTTTTTGGGGGGGTCTGTTGATCAGTTTCCCTGTTTTTCGTTACTGTGGGAGTCCAGGGCATTCCTTTGGAAAGCCTGGACCAACAGAGACCTGTATGGGGGGGGTTAGAATCTGTACGGGGGGTCTGGGATTTGTCCAGGGGGGTTTGAACCTGTACAGGGGGTTTAGAACCTGTATGAAGGTCTGGGATTTGTACAGGGGGTTTAGAACCTGTAAAGGGGGGGTTAGAACCTGTACAGGGGTCTGGGATTTGTACAGGGGGGTTTAGAACCTGTACAGGGGGTCTGGGATTTGTCCAGGGGGGTTTAGAACCTGTACAGGGGTCTGGGATTTGTCCAGGGGGGTTTAGAACCTGTCCAGGGGGGTTTAGAACCTGTACAGGGGTCTGGGATTTGTCCAGGGGGGTTTAGAACCTGTCCAGGGGGGTTTAGAATCTGTACAGGGGTCTGGGATTTGTCCAGGGGGGTTTGGAATCTGTCCAGGGGGGTTTAGAACCTGTACGGGGGGTCTGGGATTTGTACAGGGGGGTTTGGAATCTGTACAGGGGTCTGGGATTTGTCCAGGGGGGTTTGGAATCTGTACAGGGGTTTGGGATTTGTCCAGGGGGGTCTGGGATTTGTCCAGGGGGGTTTAGAACCTGTATGAGGGTCTGGGATTTGTCCAGGGGGGTTTAGAACGTGTACAGGGGTTGGGATTTGTACAGGAGGGTTGCAGACCCTGGCACAGACCCCAGACAGGCAAAGGCCTGGACTACAGTCCATGGGAAAAGCTGCCAACACTGTGGGAGGAATTGCAAAGTCCTCAAAGGTAATAATAGAAAGTATTCATATTTTCACATTTGGGGTTTTAGAATAGGGATGACCAGGGACAAGATGAAGGAGTCTGGGCATTGCCCTGGGGTCTTCTCCTTCTTCTTCGTCTCCATTTTGTGCAGTGGTGATGACACCAAGTAGCTTTAGAGGGATTGGGTCAGAGCAGAAGACACCTGGTTTAGTGTAGAGTGTAGATATTGGTTCATAATTGTAAATAATGTGCATGTAATTATCTTTATAAAAGATGACGAGCCTTGGGCAGGCAGGGCAGTCGTCACCTGTTGCCCTCAGGTGCTGCCCAGACCTCAGCAGAGTTCAGAGAAAAAGAATTGTGATGAGATAAAATAAAATAAAATAAAATAAAATAAAATAAAATAAAATAACATAAAATAACATTAAAATAAAATAAAATAAAATAAAATAAAATAAAATAAAATAAAATAAAATAAAATAAAATAAAATAAAATAAAATAAAATAAAATAAAATAAAATAAACAAGAAGAAGAACCTTGAGAACCAACATCTAAAGACTCCTCGTCATTTCTGGTGGCTCGGGGCTCTCCAAAGGACAAAGGGCAAAGACCACCCTGATCTGGGGCGAGCAGAGACCCCCAGAGTGACAAGCCCGGCTTACACAGACATGAACTTGACAGGCAACGAGTTTTAGATCCGGGATAGCTCATCCAGAACCCGCTCTCTCTTAACCACCCTCCGAGTTTTAACTGATTTCAGCAAAGCTTGTAGGCACTGCCTGTCACGTTTGGGTTTTCTGAAGTTCTTTCCCAGGGATGAAAACTGCTAAACAAGGTCACGCTTTCTAAACTCTCTTGTTTCTCACATTTCTCTCCCAAGGAGGGGCTTTGCTTGTTGACCCTTGGTGTGACCAATGGTCCAAAGGATCCCACCTCTTAGGTGGGCTCATGGAGTCACTGCCTGTCACCTTTGGGTTTTCTGAAATTCCCTTTTTCCCAAAGAATCTCGTGGTAAACGAGAGCAGATTATTGTAACCCATCGTGTTTTCCTACCTTCCTTTCCCAAAGGAGAAAATTTGCTCGATAACCCCTTCAGGTGACCCGTGAGTGCAAAGATCCCAGCTCTGAGGTGGGCTCATGGAGTCACTGCCTGTCACCTTTGGGTTTGCTCAAGTTCTTTCCCAGGGACCTAAACTGCTAAACAAGGATCATGTTTTCCAAACTCTCTTGTTTCTCACATTTCTCTCCCAAGGAGGGGCTTTGCTTGTTGACCCTTGGTGTGACCAATGGTCCAAAGGATCCCACCTCTTAGGTGGGCACATTGTAAAAAGGGATAAAAACAACTTCTGAGAATAAACCAGCCCCTTTTTTGGGAACATCACCCTTCTGAATTCACCAGTCCGTGTCTTCCTTTCATGTCCAACAGCGACAAAGATTTTTTTTTTTTCCCAGCTAAATCAGCAATATAAGCTTAGGTTTTTTTAAAGTCTTCAAAATCAGTGTCTCATTTCCCTGCTTGTCCTGGGATCCCCTTTTCCCACCCCGGAGATCCCCTTTCCCCCCCCCCCCCGGGATCCCCTTTTCCCACCCCGGGATCCCCCTTTCCCCCCCAGGATCCCCTTTTCCTACCCGGGATCCCCCTTTTCCCACCCGGGATCCCCTTTTCCCCCCTGGGATCCCCTTTTCCCACCCCGGGATCCCCTTTTCCCCCCTGGGATCCCCTTTTCCCACCCCGGGATCCCCTTTTCCCACCCAGAGCCCAGCTTTGGAATCCCGGCCAGATTCCCAGCGCGTTTTTGGGAAGCCGCAGATCCCGCAGATCGGGGCCTTGGGAAAGATGGACCGGCTCGGGAGAATCCCATTCCCAGCCCCGCCCCGGGACACAGCTTTTCCCACGGAGAGGCGATAACGGCTTTGATATCAGCCGATCTAAACATCTCAGCCCGGGATTAGGGCGCAGCTATATTTACCCGGGGCCCGCCATTAGCGGAATGCTAATTAACGGGATTCGGTTTCCCGGCAAATCCCGGCCCCGTTCCCAGCGCTGGTAACGCAAAACTCGATCCTAAATCCCCTCCCTGGAGCTGCCGCTGTTGCCGCTCGTTCCTGGGGATTAGGGCGGATTTGTTTTCGCTGACGGCAGCCCCGGCTCGGGTTGTGGCAGCGGGGGCTGGAGCTGTTCCCGAAAAGATCCCGAGACAACTCAATCCCGCCTGTCCCGGTCCCGGCCTGGCACGGGAGGTGGTGGAATTCCGGAACCCTGGAATGGTTCCGGGGGTGGGAAGGTGTTGGTCTGGGTTTTTTTTGCCGTTCTCCTCTGTCTCCTTGAAGGAGTTTGTAAAAGTTTTGTTTTCGGCCTTCTGTAGGAGTCCAGGGTGTTCCTTTGGAAACCCGGGACTTTTCCCCCCCGCGATCCCCTTTTCCCCCCCGGGATCCCCTTTTCCCCCCCGGGATCCCTTTTTCCTACCCGGGATCCCCCTTTTCCCACCCCGGGATCCCCCTTTTCCCCCCCAGGATCCCCTTTTCCTACCCGGGATCCCCTTTTCCCACCCCGGGATCCCCTTTTCCCACCCCTTTGGAAACCCTGGACAGGCAGAAACCTGTCCAGGGGGGTTTAAAACCTGTGCAGGGGGGGTTAAAACCTGTACAGGGGGGGTTTAAAACCTGTACAGAGGGGTTTAAAACCTGTACAGGGGGGTCGGAGATATGTGCAGGGGGGGTTACAGACCCTGGCATGGACCCCAGACAGGCAGGGGTCTCGATTATAGCCCATGGGAAAAATTACCAACACTATGGGAGGAATTGCAAGGCCTTGAAAGTAGTAGAAATAGAAAATATTAATATTTTCACATTAGGGGTTTCAAGATAAGAAGGACCAGAGACAAGATGGAGGATTCTGGGCGTTACCCCAGAGTCTTCTCCTTCTTCTTTGTCTCCATTTTGCACAGTGGTGATGACATGAAGTAGATTTAGAGGGATTGGGTTAAAGTAGAAAATACCTGTTTGGTGTCAAGTGCATGCCTTGGGTCACAATTGTAAATAATGTACACGCAATTATCTGTCTATAAGATGACGAGCTGTGGGCAGGCGGGCAGTCGTCGCCTGTTGCCCGTGCTGTCCAGACCTTGGCAGAGCTCAGAGAAAATTGTAGAGATAAGATAAAACAAACAAGGAGGAAAACCCAGAGAAAGAACATCTGAAGACTCCTTGTCTTTTCTGTGGGCAGCTCGGGGCTTCTCGAAGGACCAGGGGCAGCGCCCATCCCTCATTCTCGGGCAAGCAGAGACCCCGAGAGCCTTCGGTGCCTCTGGAGTCAGACACACTTTGATATAAACGAGCCGTTTGTAATGGTGAACTCTGGAGATGTTCACGTTCTTTCCATAAAGGAGGAGGCTGCTGACGGACTGCTGCACGGTCCAGTGTGGATGGAGAAGGAGATTTTCTTCCTCCAATCCATGATCTGGAATCCAATCCATGATCTTCCTCCAATCCATGATCTGGAATCCAATCCATGATCTTCCTCCAATCCATGATCGCTGCTGGAATTCGATAAATTCTGTAAATAAATTCCTTCTTCTTTCCATCGCCAGGTGTGGCTGTGAGTTCTTTGTGTCGGTTGGGACAGGAAAGGATCTTAAATCCCAGCCCTCCATGGGCAGGGACTCCTTCCCGCTATCCCAGGGTGTTCCAACTCCTTGGGCACTGCCAGGGATCCCAGCTGCTCTGGGAATTCCAGCCTCTCCCCAGCCTCCCAGGCAGGAATTCCCAATTCCCAATCTCCCAGCCAGCCCTGCTCTCCGGGAAGCCATTCCCTGTGTGCTGCCCCTCCATCCCAGCCCCTCTCCAGAGGATCCCTTCTGGAAACGATCCGGAAAATCAAACCCGGTTTTTCCTCCCGGAGCCAGGAAGAGCTGATGGCCGCTCTCACGACGAGAAATGTTGGGGCAGCTCTGCCTTAAAAAAAAACAAACTTTTTTTTTCTTTTTTTTTAATTTTCTTTTTTTTTCTTTTTTTTTTCTTTTTTCTTTTTTTTCTTCTTTTTTCTTTTTTTTTCATTTTTTAAATTTTCTTTTTTCTTTTTTTTCTTTTTTTCTTTTTTTCTTTTTCTTTTTTAAATTTTTTTTTCTTTTTTCTTTTTTCTTTTTTCTTTTTTCTTTTTTTTTCTTCTTTTTTCTTTTTTTCTTTTTTTAAATTTTCTTTTTTCTTTTTTTTCTTCTTTTTTTTCTTTTTTTCTTTTTTTAAATTTTCTTTTTTCTTTTTTTCTTTTTTTCCTTTTTTCCTTTTTTCTTTTTTTCTTTTTTTCTTTTTTCTTTTTTTTCCTTTTTTTCCTTTTTTTTTTCTTTTTTTTGTGTTTTATTTGTGTTTTTTGTGTTTTGTTTGCTTGTTTTGGGGTTTTTTTCTGTTTTTGTTTTGTTATTTGGGGTTTTTTTGGGGGGGTGGGTTTTTTTGTGGGGTTGTTTGTTTGTTTTGTTTTGTTTTGTTTTGTTTTGTTGGGTTTTTTGTGGGGTTGTTTGTTTGATTGATTGATTGTTTGTTTTTTGGGGTTTTTTTTGTTTTGATTTGTTGGGGGTTTTTTTGGTTTTTATTTTTCCAAAGGAGAAAAGCAGGATGCGTGTCCAAGGCCACGGGCGAGGGGCAGAGCAGCCCCCCCCTCCCCACCACTGCTCCCTGCTTTTCCAGGAAATGGGAAATTGGGATTGGGATTGGGTTCAGAAGGGGAAACTCCAAAGCTGATCCCGTCCCACCCCTGCCATGGGCAGGGACACCTCCCGCTCTTCCAGGTCCGGAATATTTCCAGGGATGGGGCATCAAAGCTGATCCACTGCAGCATTCCCAGCAGCTTCCCAAAGGGATTCCCATCCCTGCTTTTCCCCCTTTCTTTTTATCGGCCCTTTGGGATTTCATGGATTCCTCATCCTCCCGGAATTTCTGTTCTTGGCCCCGTGAACCTTCCCAGCTCCTCAGCTCCCAGCAGGGACTCCTGGAGTTACAGATCCTGGATGGCTCCACAATCCCAAAAAAAAAATCCTTTAAAAGTTAAAAAAACAAAACAAAAAAAAAAAAAAAACCCCAAAAACAAAAACAAAAAAAACCCAAACAAACAAAAAAAACCCCCAAAAAAACTAAACAAAAAAAAACACAAAAAAAACCCCCAAAAAAACAAAAAAACCCACACAAAACAAACAAACAAACAAACAAAAAACACAAAAAAAACCAAAAAACCACCAAAAAACAAAACGAAAAAAAACCAAAACAAAAAAACAAAAACAAAAACAAAACAAAACAAACAAAAAAAAACCCCACCAAAACAAAAACAAAAACACAAACAAAACCAACAAAATAAAATCTGGAATTTGCCTTAAAAATCCCGCTTGGATTTTTAGGAAAAAAAAAATTTAAAAAAAAAAACAACAAAAACCCCACCAAAAATCCCACTCCAAAACAAAACAAAAAAACCACCAAAACCAAAACCAACCAACCAAAAAACCACAAAACAAAACAAACAAACAAACAAAAAAACCCCAAGAAACATTTTTCTCCTTAAAATCCCATTTTTAACCATTTTTCTTTTTTTTTTTTTCCCAGCCTATTTGTCGGACTCTCCAATCCCAACCCTGGAAAACCGCGCTCCGCCCTTCGGAGCCGGATCAATCCCTTCCCCGAGCCCGGAATTCCCTCCTCCAGCGGCATCCCGAGCCTGGGATCCCAGCCCTCCCAACACAACACCTGCAACCACTTAGGAGCCGACGAATCCCAGCGGGAAGGGCCCTTGTCGTGACATTTCCGGAATAACGCCGGAAAATTCCCGTTGCGCCTCATCGGGAATCGTTTAGGGACGTTTGGATCCCAGGGTTTTTGGGGTTTTTTGGGGTTTTTTTTTGGGTTTTTTGGGGTTTTTTTTGGTTTTGAGGGGTTTTGGGGGGGTTTTTTGGGGGGTTTTTGGGGTTATTTTTGGTTTTTGGGGTGTTTTTTTGTGGTTTTTTTGGGGGGTTTTTTTGGGGTTTTTTGGGGGGTTTTTTTGGTTTTTTGGTTTTTTTTGGTTTGTTTTTTTGGTTTTTTGTGGGGTTTTTTGTGGGTTTTTTGGGGTTTTTTTGGGTTTTTTTTGGTATTTTGGGGTTTTTTTGGGGTTTTTTGGGGTTTTTTTGGGTTTTTTTTTGTTTTTTTGTGCTGTCAGAGCTTTAAGGAACAAACAGAGGACGGATTCCTGGAATGAGGCTCTGCTTGGAAGAGGAGGAGGAGGCCGCGTGGCGGTTTTCCCGCTGCTCCGCCCGGATCATTTGGGATGTTCCGAAATAATTAGGGCGGGTGGTTAATCCCTTACGAGATCTCCGAGGTGGGAGAGAACCCAGAGCGTCCTAGGGATGGTGGGGCAGCGCTTTTAGATCCCAAAAATTATCGTTAGATCCCAAAAATATCCATTATGCCCCTCAGTGCGGCCCCAAAACATGGGACGGATGGATGGATGGATGGATGGAGGGGTGGATGGATGGAGGGATGGATGGATGGAGGGATGGAGGGATGGATGGAGGGATGGATGGAGGGATGGATGGATGGATGGATGGATGGATGGATGGATGGATGGATGGAATGAGGGATGGATGGATGGATGGATGGATGGATGGATGGAATGAGGGATGGATGGATGGATTATGGATGGATGGATGGAGGGATGGAGGGATGGAGGGATGGATGGATGGATGGATGGATGGATGGATGGATGGATGGAATGAGGGATGGATGGATGGATGGATGGATGGATGGATGGATGGAATGAGGGATGGTAGGAGGGATGGATGGATGGATGGATGGATGGATGGAGGGATGGATGGATGGATGGATGGATGGAGGGATGGATGGATGGATGGAGGGATGGATGGATGGATGGATGGATGGATGGATGGATGGAGGGATGGATGGATGGATGGATGGATGGAATGAGGGATGGAGGGATGGATGGATGGATGGATGGAGGGATGGATGGATGGATGGATGGATGGATGGATGGAGGGATGGATGGAGGGATGGATGGATGGATGGATGGATGGGTGGATGGAGGGATGGATGGAATGAGGGATGGATGGATGGATGGAGGAATGGATGGGTGGATGGATGGATGGATGGATGGATGGATGGAGGAATGGGATGTTGGATGGATAGAGGGCTGGAGAGATGGAAGGATGAAGGGATGAAGAGCACCCCCCAAAAAAAAATCATTGCACCCCAAAAGGAACTTTATGCTCTGAAACTCCAAAAATGCGTCATCACACGCAAAAAAAATTACTAGATTCAAAAAAAAAATCATTGCTACACCAAAATATTGGTGTTGCACCCTAAAAAGTGTCATTGGAGCCCAAAGAACATCATTATACCCTAAACCCCGTAATTTCACTTTTAAAATCGTCATCACGTCTTAAAACTCATCTTTGTTCCCCCCAAAAAAATCACTGCACCCTAAAAACCATCATTGAACCCTAAATCCCATCATTACACCCTAAAAAGTATCATTATACCCCAAAAAACCCCACCATTGCATCCCAAAAAAATATCATTACATCCCCCAAAAATCATCGTATCCTAAAAATTATCATCATGTCCCCAAAAAAAGTCATTCTATCCCAAAAAACACCATTATACCCCCAAAAATGTCATTATATCTCGACACCCCTACCTTCACACGCTGAAAAATCTCCATTAAATCCATAAAAAACATCATTTTATCCAAAAAAATCACCATTACACCCCAAACACTGAAATCCGGGCTTGGAAAGAAATAAAAAAATTGGAATTCCTGCCCCGTCTTCCCAAGGAAAAGTGTTTCCCCCTCCCTCAACAAAACCTCTCCGATTCTTTGGGATAAATCCCGATGTGAGCTTGGAAAGAAATAAAAAAATTGGAATTCCTGCTGGTGTACCAAGGAAAAGTGTTTCCCCCCCCCAAAAAAACCTCTCTGGTTCTTTGGGATAAATCCCAGTGTGGGCTTGGAAAGAAATAAAATCTGGGCTTGGAAAGAAATAAAAAAATCGGAATTCCTGCCCCGGGTTCCCAAGCAAAAGTGTTTTTCCCCCCCCCAAAACCTCTCTGATTCTTTGGGATAAACCCCGGTGTGGGCCGTGGGGTTCAGGGCGGCGAATCCGCGCTCCGGACACGGGGTGAAATCCGAGGAAAAAGGGATTTCCGGAGCCGCGCTCCCGTTTTCCCAAGGGCCCACAAATGAATCTTTTCCACCCCGTTAAACTCTGGGAAGCGGCCTTTAACTGAGTCCGTGTGGTTTTCCCTCCCCTTTTCCCCCTGGAAAGATCCCAGGGCTGGAAAACCGCCTCGTTTCCGCCGCGGTTCCCGGCACAGGACGGATAAACGTTGGCGGCTCCGTCGGTTTTCCCATCTGGCAGCCAGGCTGTGCTGCGAGAAGGAAGGATGTAGGGATGCAAATATTCCCCGGGCCGCTTCCAAGATCCAAGCTCGGAAGATTCCAAGGAATTTTTATGCTGTAACCACAAGAAGGGGTCGGGTGACGGAGGCAGGGCGGAGCCCGGGAAGGACGCACACGGAAAGGGAAGGTCGGGAAGCGGAGCCGCGGTGCCGCCTCTCCGGAGGGACGGGGAGCAGGTTGCACCTCGGGGATCTGGGTCGGGATGGTTTGGGAAAAGCCTCCAGGAATCCCAAAAAATGTCAGTGGGGAAGTGGCAGGCACCGGTGGGGTGTGGGAGCAGCTCCGGGGATGTGTCATTGTCCCACCAGGGACACTCCAATGTCCCACCAAGGATATTCCATTGTCCCACCAAGGATATTCCATTGTCCTACCAAGGATATTCCATTGTCCCACCAAGGATATTCCATTGTCCCACCAAGGATATTCCAATGTTCCACCAGGGATATTCCTGTGTCCCACCAGTGACATTCCAATGTCCTACCAGGGATATTCCATTGTCCCACCAAGGACACTCCAATGTCCCACCAGGGACATTCCATTGTCCCACCAAGGATATTCCAATGTCCCACCAAGGATATTCCATTGTCCTACCAAGGACATTCCAATGTTCCACCAGGGATATTCCTGTGTCCCACCAGGGGCATTCCATTGTCCTACCAAAGACATTCCAATGTCCCACCAAGGACACTCCAATGTCCCACCAAGGATATTCCATTGTCCCACCAGGGACACTCCAATGTCCCACCAAGAATATCCCAATGTCCCACCAAGGACACTCCAATGTCCCACCAGGAACATGCAATTGTCCCACCATGGATACTCCATTGTCCCACAAAGGCCATGCCACTGTCCCATCAGGGCCATGCCATTGTCCCACCAGGGCCATGCCACTGTCCCACCAAGGCCATGCCACTGTCCCCCTCTCCAGAGCCATCCCAAACCCCCTTGTCTGTGTCCCTGTGTCACCTCCTCTGGGTGACCCTGCCTGGGCAGAGGCCGCTTCCAACTCCACCTATCCCGGGATTTTGGGATCCCATCCCTCCCAGGAACGAGCTGAGAGTCCCCAAGCCAGGACACTCCGGTCAGGCACCGCTGTCCCCTGACCTGCAGGGGTGGCACTGCCACCTCCAGCCGGGGACGTTCCCACCACCCCAACAGCGCCAGCACAACCCCGTTCCCTCTCCAAGGGACAACAATCCACAACCCCTGTCCTCTTCTCTGGAGAAGATTCCCAGCCAGCCCCGTGTCCCCAAAGCCACCTTGGGGGTGACAAGGACATGGCCCCTGCTCCAATTAACCCCTCCCTTAACGAGCCCCCTCGGAAATTACGGAAGCGCTTTGCCCATCACCGGCGCTGGGGAGAGAGATCTTGGAAGGAACAAAATATTCCTGTGATCTTCTCCCTGACAGGCTGGAAGCAAAAATATTTAGTGAGGAACCGCCACG